>JAGFMF010011726.1:7761208-7861375 GCA_019455555.1 Galemys pyrenaicus | reverse complement strand
CACTGCTGAGGGGAGCAGCGGGCACAGCAGGAGAGGTCTGCCGCACCATGTGGGTCCCCCTCCCTGGCCGGCAGCAGGTATCGAACTCGTGCTGCAGTGACTGCGATTTGCTTCATAGTGCGTTGCTTAACCCACTGCGCCACCAGGGGAGGCCCCCACAGCGAAGTATTTCTTAATGAAACATTTCAGAGAGTAGGCTCTGAGTGCTCTTTCAGTCTATTGATTTAGTTTGTGAACTGACCCGTCACTGGTACTATTGGAACATTTTCTAACCCAAACATAAGTTCTCAGGTCTTTTCTTGCTTCAGAGATGTTACTTCCACGAGTCTCATAATTTGTTCTTTTAAATGATAATATTGAGAATTCAATTTCGTTCCCAGGGCTCAGTTTTTCAGAACTTTTCAGTATTTTTTTTTAATAACTAGATTTTTTAAAAAATATATATTTATGCATATAAGAGCTGGGGTACAGGACAGAGATGGGGGGGATGTGAGAGGATTCACCAGAGACAGTGGGGAGCAGAACAGGCAGATGGACTGAAACACACTGCGGAGAGGAGCAGCAGGCGAGGCAGGAGAGGTCTGCTGCGCCATGTGGGTCCCCTCCATGGCTGGGGATCGAACTCGTGCTGCTGTGCCATGGGTGCTTCACAGTGTGGTGCTCAATTCACTGCGCCACCGGCGAGGCCCATTGTTCAGTGTTCCTTACTGCATGATGCCAGTGTCACAGAGAAGTGGGAATAGACATACTCTGAGCTGTGACTCATGAGATGATGCAAATGGAAGCAGGAGGCTCTTGGGAGTGAGTGCGTGCCATGGTCATGGTCTGAAGTAGGCAGGTCCTCTTCAGTTTCTAAACTGTAAAGGAAGTGGAGTGACAGTATCTGCCAGTTCTGAGAGTCCACTGTCCTCATCTGGAGTGCAGATCTGTGCAGGACTTTATATCAGCACCGCTTATGAATATTTCCACTAGCTTGAATAATTGTGTTCAGGTAGGGGGGAGAGCAAGGGAACCCAATGCTTGCTGATGCCATTTGTCCGGTACTTTATTGGACTTTGCAAAAATTCATTCTTGTCTAGTGGTGCCAAAAAAATTGAGTAGTATATTGTCTGAATTCACTGCTTACAAATTTGGGATTCTTTTTTAAACTTCCTCTGTGTTCTCTCTCAGCAAAATTTAGGCACTCCTTTGGCATTAAGTAGCTCCTTTGTATTGCATGTTTTTTTTTTTTTTAGATTCATTTACTTATGCATGCAAGAACTGGGGTGCAGGCCAGAGGTGGGGCGGTGAGGAGTCATCAGAGACAGTGGGGAACAGAACAGGCAGATGGATTGAAACACACTGCTGAGGGGAGCAGCAGGCGAGGCAGGAGAGGTCTGCTGTGCCATGTGGGTCCCCTCCCTGGCCGGGGATCGAACTCACGCTGCTATGCAGTGGATGCTTCACAATGCTGTGCTCAACCTGCTGCGCCACCAGGGAGGACCCCGGTATTGCATGTTCTTTGTCATGTGCCTCTCTCTCCACTAGCCTAACAAGCAAGAGCTTGTTACATAAAAATAATCTTTGTAATACAACCCTCGATTCACAAAATTCTGTTGAGTAGCAGTGTAGCTCGATTGCCACAAGAGGGCAGCACAGGAGATAGAATGACAGAACCGACTTCAGAACTATATTGATGTTTGCGACACTGGCTTTCCAGTTTACCAAATATTTTCGTATGTATATGTGAAAGTCTCAGCATTTCTCTGTCATAGGTAAAGCAGACATAAATATTACCATTTTATAGATGAATAAACTAAAGCTGGAAAGGCTTAAAGATGACTTGCACACAGTTGTACAGCTAAGAAATGTCATCCATGCTTGAATCTGGCCAGGTCTCCTTACTTGAGTCTTGGTCTCTGCCGGTAAGTGGTCCATTCTTATCATCCCAGCGAACTCATAAAGAAGAGCTCGCAGACTGCACCAAAGCTAGAAAATCAGCCATTCTTCGTAGCTGTGTTTTCACCTGGCACAGCATTGAAAAACCTTTGAGACCCAATTCGGGGGGCAGATGGGCTGGGGGTATCTGCCTCCTCAGGACCACCATGAACAGCACACTGCAGTCTCGGGGGTGCTAGGAGGGAGGGGAGTCGGGTGGCAGTGATGGAGATGCCTGGACCATGCAGAGAATCCAAGTAACTACTTCAGTTTCCATGGTGACCCGGGAACTACCCTGTAGACTGCAACTCCACCCCTTTGAGTAGAATCACAGCAGAATGCAGTAAAGGTCCAGTGAAACGAACTTGGTACTGAATGAAGCACCCCTTCATCAAGCACCCAGATGAGGGTTTTTCCAAGACTGAAACCTGCAAGTGGTCACTTCCCTAGGCCACTTAGCTAAGGAATTTATACTAATGGGATTTTGCCTTTTTTTTTTCTTTTTTAACCCACTTAGGGTGATTCTACTCTGCCAGGTAATTAATTTGAAATGCTTTTTATTCATTTGTAGTGGTGGAAAGGTGGGGAAAGGGCTCAAATAGCAGCCTGTGGTTATTCCAGTTGCCCAATGATTCATGAATTCAGCTCGAAAGCCCGAGTAGGTACAATCAATATGTGAAAAATAGGTGCTGCCTAATTGCCTTTTTAAATCAGTAAAATAATTAAAGCCTTTACAGTCTAGCCAATTAATGTTCCCACATCTGTATGGTCGGCTTAATAAGAAAAATGCTTGAGAAAGATAAAATTACAATACCAAAAGCCACTAATAGCTGAAAAAAATTGCAAGTGTAGTTGATTAATTATCCTTCTCTTTTTCTCTTAAGAGCCCAAACGTTTAGTAAGTCCTGCTAGTTTCAGTTTAGTCAGTGTTCCCATTGTAAAGCGCCAGTGTTACAATTTTTCATTCCTCATTTGCTTGGACTCCAATGTGAGTGTCATTGTTGTGTATAGTAAAAATACAAATATTTACTTACGGCGTTTCTTGAATCAGATTCTTCTTGGAGGGTAGAGCTCCCTAATGCTCTGCAGCTGGTTTCGGGACTTTAAACTTGGTTCTCATCTGCATACTAAGTCTTCTGCAAAGGCTCAGCTGCAGAGTGTACAGTCCCCCCTGACAAGCGGTCTCTAGATACGGATTTATGCGATGGGCTGGGGTGTTTACTTTGGGCCTGCTGTGATCTACCTGGGAATGTTTTCCTGTTCGACCTTTATTAAAAAGTTCTAAATACATATTTGCACAAGATTTTCTTATAGAAACAGCTGTGTAAGGAGTGTTGTTTTTGTTGTTTTTTTTTTACTCATTTCCAAATGGGAATTTTTAAAAGGGAAAAAGACAGCCATTGTGTTAGCTAACCCGGAAAAGTAAGACTATGCATTTAAAACAGACTGAATTCTGGTTGCGTTTTCTTCATTCTCATGCTGGAACAGACAAATAACAGTGTTAGCCTAAGCAGAATTCAGAACCCACATCTCATACCAATGATCTTAATATTTTATCAGTTTTCGTAGGCAAACGTGTCCCGCAGGAGGAATTGGGTGTCAGCTTTTTTCTCCTTTTTCTTTCTGTTTATCCTGCCCTGAACCTTTGGCCTTGGCCCAAGTGTATGGGTGGTATGTGGCTTAAAATTGATATATTAATGTTGAATTTTTATTGTCACAGTTTCTGTTCGTGCTCCTTTCAAGCCTTTCATTTATTTGTTTCTGAACCTTGGCTATCTCATAAAAATGTCACCAATGTGGTTGAACATTAAGCACCTTCCCATTTTGCCCTGGGCCGTTGAAATAAATGTGTACCAGGTGCTCGGCTCAGAAGTGCTCTGATAATGAGGCAGCCGCGGAAGCTGTCAGCCTGCGGGGCTTGAAGAATGCAATTAGGGCAGTTTTAATGCTGCGGAGAGACCCCGTCCAACCAGGGCCGCTTGAGTCCAACCAAGTCTCGAATCCTGACCTGTCCCTCTGAGCATGTGAGCAGTGGCTGCACTGAGAGCAGGAGCGGCGTGCCTGTGGGAGCGTCTACCCCATGACGCCTCAATGCCAGGGTGAGCCCTCGCGCTCAGCCTGCCTGCTTTTATCATAACCTTACCCAGGCTCCAGCTCGCTTGTGTCAAGTTCTCAATGAAGTATTTTGCAGGACCCCATCTTTCAGCTTTTCTCTGTAGCAAAATAATTGAATTCTTCTAAATGCATGAACTTTGGGGCTGCTGAAATGCCAGCGGATCCCAGTCCTTGAACAGCTTGGGTTTGACTCGCTCGAGTCCTCTGGCACAGTTTCTTTTTGTAAACAGATAGTGTCGCTTAGGGCATCTCTGAATAATATGAAGCTGCTCTATCACGAGACAGCACCACCCTGAAAACCAATTTTTTCTTACGATTTTTATGACATGTACCTGTCTGGGTCACTTTACTGTCATGATACAGGCTATGGTACAGACAGACATACCTGTAAAACGTGTTCATCAACTGCTTTTGTTATCAGTGGGGCTTCTAGTTGGGGCGTGTTTGCACAGTTAACCTCAACCCCCACTTAAGTTAAGGGCCATCTATACATGAAACCATGTCGGAGTCCAGCTTGGGCTTGAAGGTCTCTGAAGGATGAAACAGAGTCTGCAGGTTGGAGGGAGCACACTTGGTCAGAGCAGGATACCGTCCTACCGAGAGACTCAGCAGGTCTTTATTATACACTCGAAGCATGCAGTGGGATGACATCCACAGATGCATAGATCACGAAGATAACAATCACTACTACATCTAATTTTTTTAAGAACAGCTTGGGGTCTTGTGATCCTACTGCCTATGACATAGGCAGTGACAAAATCCAGACAATCATTTTCTAACAGTGCTAAAACTATTAACATTGATCAGTCTATGTTAAGGCAATCATCAGTTACTTAAGCAATCACAACTTAATTATTTTGTTTTTTCACTCTAAGTATGAGAATGATTATTAGTCACAGGGTTCGGGGTGGAACGATTGTCAGCACGCTGGAAAAACTGCAGGTGGGTGGGACGAGGAAGGTACCAAAACTAACACCTGAATCACATCTATGCCCTAATGTTTGATCTTCAAAAGAGTCAATAGCAGTATCTTCTAAATCTTAAGTCTGATCGATTATATATTGCCACTACTAGGGAGTCTTCCTATACTAGATTAAGTTTTAATTAAAACAAAAAGTAAGAAAGGGAAGGGAGGAGGGGATGGAGGGTTCATGTGACTCATTGGTCACCTTAAGGAAGGTAGAGCCCATTTAACAAAGGCAAAAGGAACATGCAGAGCCTCACACAATGGCCCAAGTTTCAGAAGGGTCCTGCTTAGGTCCTTGAGGCTTGTAGCCCCAAGTAAGTGTTTAAGTCTGGAAATTTTCCTAATAACTAACTTTAGCCACATTCCAATTGCATCTATTTTTATATAGTTATACAGTGTAGAATTTGCATTATGATCTTAATCAGTAGTACATCATCAAAATGCATGGTAACCAGTTATTTTGTTTGGTAACACAACCAATTGTACAACCACCCCCACGGGTACTTTTCCAGTAAGTACATTTCTGAAGTTTTACAAAACTTTAATTGTAGAATCAGCCAAAACAAAACAAAAAGGAATCCAGCGGGGGCCAGCTGTGGAGCTCCCGATTTTTCAGGAGAGTTCCCTCCTGATGGACTTTAATCTCACAGCACGAGTAGCATGGCCCCCATCAAAACCATTAAAAGAAATTTTGCCGAGTATATACTGTTGAGTAAAGCAAGTCCTTTTTACAAAACGGGATGTACAATACAACCCTGGTTTGTTTTTTTGTGTGGGGGGGATACCCACCAACTATGGAACACCTAGAGAGGTGAAAAGCTTTGCAATCCAAATTGTTAATGGCAAAATAAGGGAAAGTTAGAATAGGGTACTGTTTGTTTTTGGGGTTTTTTTTACCATATTTAGCCAGTATTTCTTATATTCTGCCATAGGCTTCCGGTCAAGCACATGACTTAGAGTAAGTGAACAAACTTGTGTGGGAGGGAGGGGGGCAGGAGAAGCCTGTGCTCCTGTTACTGATGGAGAAGCTGGAATAGATCGAGAGACGCCATTTACCCTGTGAGCTTCACACTTGCCATTGCAGAGCCTTCCCGCAGCCTTATCCTGCAGACTCTGCTTTGCACCTGTGCACAGCGAGGTGTCAGGGCTGGGACCCAGGTCAGCCTCACTCCTTAGTCTCTTTTTCTCTCCGCTCTGCTTAGTTTCTGAGAACTCTTTACTATCAGATTTTACTTCTAGGTGCATGTTATCCTTTCATCCTTGATTTCTTTCCAGAAAGAACATCACTTAAGAGTAGTCATTGTTGTAATAGCTGTCTCTTATAAATACTCGAGCTGGTCACTAAAAAGTCTCTAGGCCTGTAGGATTCACAGGGGACTCTCCAGGGTGAGTCGGGGTAGGGGTCTTCGTTCTAAAATCAGTCCATGCAGACCACTGTCAGTTTCAATTGAGAACTACATCATTTCACGCAGGGGGAATGAGTAATTGTATGCAAAACTTAAAGATCAGAAAGGCTATGAAAGTCTGTATTTTTTTTTACAAACTCTTACTTGTGGAGCAGTAGCTAACTATTCTTTTCTTCTACTGTATTATTTAATAAGTCATGAATCTTTTTTCCATAAAATTGTGAAGCATGTTCCATAGACTAGAAATGGCCCTCTGTGTGTGTGTGTTTCTATTCGTTTTTAAAAGCCCTGCAAATATCTTTTGTTTCTTCTTTAGCTTAAGTTCTGCTTTAGTGTGGGATTGTGCTTTTCTGTGGACGGCTAAGGTGCTCTTCCTTGTATTAAAATCCCATTTCAGGTTTCCGCTCTATTTCATAACTTAAACTTTGGAATTAGTCCTATAAAAGAATAATTATTCAGTGACAGGAGAATGATGGTGACCAGGGCCTGGGGGAGAAGGGCACTGGGTAGTGACCCGAACTGACACTTAATGGCTGTTCCTCTGACATCGTGGCACTGACTTGTTAACTTCTCCGGGGCAAATAATTTAGACTTCCTCTCCCAGAAAGAAGCTTGGAAAAGGAACGCTGCATAAGTAACCATGAGGCTTTGGGGAAGTTGTACAGTGACGCCCATGTGGTGCTGTAACTGAGCTGTATTTGTATAAGGCATAAGAAAATGATAGACTGTATTGCTGGGCAAGGCAAAAGCTTAATCTCTGACATCTATATATATATATATATATATATATTTGACATCAATTGTGGTCCCCCTGGGGTTCCCATTTCAACCATGCACCATCATCTCAGTGCTCTTTCTGCCCTCATCCCAGCCTCTCCCCGCTCCCCAGTGTCCCAGATTTGTCCTTGTCTTTTTGTTTTTGTTGTTTTATTATTGTTGTTGTTCTTTCCCTTGGTCATTTGGTTCCCTTATATTCCTCCTAGGGGTGAAACCATCCAGTGTTTTTCTTTTGCCTTTTGACTTATTTTGCTGGGCACAATCCCTTCTGGCTCCATGTTTCTACAGATGACTCTAGTTTATAATTGATTGCTGAATAGTATCCCATCGTGTATGTGGACCACATCTTCTTGATCCAGTCATCTGTTTTTGGGCATTTAGGTTGTTTCCTTAATATGATTTTTTTTAAAGATTTATTTATCTATGAACACAAGAGCTGGGGTACAGGCCAGAGTCGCAGGAGGTGGAGGATTCACCAGAGACAGATCGGGGAGCAGAACAGGCAGACTGACTGAAACACACTGCTGAGGGGAATAGCGGGCGAGGCAGGAGAGGTCTGCGAGGCAGTAGAGGTCTGCTGCGCCATGTGGGTCCCCTCACCCCCTGGCCAGGGACTGAACTTGCGCTGCTGTACCATGATGCTTCATGATGCGGCACTCAACCCGCTGCGCCACCAGGGAGGTCCCTTATTCTCTGATTTTTTTTTTTTAACTGAAGAAAATCGTTCTTCCATTGAGCATCTTCTCCAACTTCAATGATTGTGTTCATTTGGCATTTTGTGGTCCTTTTTCTTAGACCATTTCTTTCCAGTTATGATTATTTTTTTATGCTTGGCTTCTTAACCCCTTTGACAACGTCATCATAAAATTGTCACTGAACCTCCTTGTTGCAAAGCAGAATTCATGAGTCCAGGAGCTTTCACCTGTGGCAGGTGGGTTACCTTGAAACTGACTGCACAGAGGGGCTGCCCTCATGGACTGCCAGCCAGTGCTCCCCAGGTGGAGAGAAGGAAAGTCAGGGCCGGAGCTGTTGCACACACTGTCATGGTGTGGGGGATTTGTCATTCCTCAAAGGGAGCACCCCTAGGTGTTTTTTTTTTAAGATTGATTTATTATGCATATAAGCATTGGGGTACAGGTGGTGAGAGGATCCATCAGAGACAGAGTGGGGAGCAGAACAGGCAGATGGACTGAAACACACTGCTGAGGGGAGCAGCGGGCGAGGCAGGAGAGGTCTGCTGTGCCCTGTGGGCTCCCTCCCCAGCTGGCTGCCGGGATAGAACTCCTGTTGCAGTGGCTGTGGTTTGCTTCATAGTGCATTACCCAACCTATTGCACCACCAGGGAGGCCCCCACTTGGGGGGGGCCTCCAGGAGGGGAGAAGGCTGTAGGCCAAACCATTCATTGACTCAGTCTAGCAAACCACTTTGAATTGAAATGAAAATACAGCAAAGTGCAAAGATTCAGCTCCAAAGAGTCACGTGGGGGGTATAGTATGTGGTCACAGCTGACATGTGAACTCGGGGGATTCCTGTGCAGTGCCAGACTGACTGACGTCCCCACACCCCGGGTCGGGTCTGAGGGCTCGTCCTCTCCAAGCTGAAACTGCAGACGGAAGAGCCTCCATGCGAACTGGGGTCTGGGCTGGACAGTGCGGGCGGGGCTTCTGGAGAGGAGAGCTGGCCAGCTCCTGGCACATGCACCGAGCCTGCCTGGTGTGTTTGCTGTTAGAGGGCTCCGCAGCCCTCTCCAGACCGCATGTGTGAAATGTAGGCAACAGTATTGTTGTGTTTGGTGTGAAAGATTTCTGGTCACATGGACCTCATGCTGACACCTATAGATAGTGCCAAGTGTAAGACCACATCTCAGTCCCCAAGCTGAGAAGAAGGGGAAACAAGGTGACAGGAGTCGTCTTTGTATTTTTCTGGAATATTACTTCTTCCTGTCATATACTGGAAGGTTATGCATTGTTCTTTCCAGTATAGCTACAATTTTAGTTTTAAAAAACATGAGCCCCCCTCCCCAAATATTGACGTGTGTATGTCAATTAGTTTTTAAAAAATTAAAATTATACATGGCCACAATCAAAGTATAAAGAAAGGCAAACTTACCTGATCCCCTCACCCTATGTCAGCTTTTTGGAACCGTCCTTGTGATCTGTTCCTATCTTCTAAAATGTTCTTGAGTAGGAATGGAAGACAGCAGCATTGGTTGATTTCTGTTTTCTTGTTGTTCTGTATTTTCTAATTTAAACAATTATCTCTAGGTTTTTTAAAGTTTCCGACAAGAATGCGTCTGGGATATTTATCTCAAAGGTGAAGGCATGCCAGCTGACATGAAAACCGGATTTTAGGGGTTGTCTGTCTCCTACTACTTAAGCACGGAGCTGCATATAGCCCTAGCCATACCTAAATATGGTAACAATCATTTTAAATGAACTGTATTCTTCAGCTTGAACAGATTAAATTCCATTGCGGGCTCTTGCCATTTCTTTAATTGCATAATTATTTATTGCATACTATTCTGCCTACAGTTCAGTCGGTCTGGAAGAAGTTGATGATAGCAGTTTAAGTCAGTTTTTCACGCGGGGTTGACAACAACGTCACACTTTTCCACTGACATGAAAGAACTGGGATAGCGCCGCAGGGCAGTAGAGCGGCTGGGACTAGGTGTGAACTGCGTTTGAAGTGTTCCCACCACGTTGTAGCGGAGGGGCTTGTGCAAGCCAGGGCCTGCAGATTCGGGTGGAAGATGCTGCTCTTGCTTGGACTTCAGACTTTTAGATTATGCTGTCACAGATAAGCCTTTCCTGTTCCCTGTTTTTCTGAATCAAGCATGTTTTTGTCATCACTTCCAAGCCCTTTCATCAGCTGTGAGCGCTGTCACCACGTAGAAGGTCCAGCTAGGGCCTGGATGTGAGCAAGTGGCGAGTGAGACATTCTGCAAGAATCTTGGCAGGTTAGGGAACTAGGTTCAAAATGCTCCCATGGAAAGTATGAACACTTGTGTATTCATGTATTTAATGAATAACCAAAACCTTTCCAAATGGTAATGCATAAAAGGAAAGGAGTGAGTGAAAGTTTAATTGTAAAAGTTTTTTGGAGGTGGAAGGTTGAAGATTTTTTGGGGGGGGAGGGTGTTGGGCGGGAGCCAGTTGAGGCAGGGTTTTTAGAAGAATTTTAATTTCTCGGTTAAACTGTAGGCTCTCCAGAGGTCTATCAGTTAAAGGTACCACGTCTTTGTCTTGGTGGGTAAAAACGAAGAGAAAAAACATTGTCTGAGCCCTTTTCAAGACATTTGAGGCTCTTCCTGCAACTTGTAACACTCTACTTATCTCTTGGAACCAAACTCTCCCTGTGCTCTCAGCTCTTGGTGGCATTGCATTGCTAGCTGCTGTCACTTGGGTGTTCTTTTACATACGGGACTGCTGGCTCTTCATGCAGTGGGGAGACCAAGCTGCTGTGGGAATACTGTTCATCTTGTTTTCACCTGGCAACCAGTTCACTTAAGATGCCTGCTGGTCACAGCCCTAGTCCCATAAAGGTGTTTGTCGCTTTAATTCCGGTCAGCCCAAATATTGTGTCCACTGTGGGCGGTATGCAGGTCAACACTTCTGTGGGTGCAGAGATGAATAAAAACACAAGTCTGTGCCCTCAAGGAGCTCACGTTTTAATAGGGGATCTTGGTTGACCTTCATGCTTCAGGACATAGTAAGGAACAAGCCTTCCACGTGTGAAGTTTGGGTCTCGTTGCTGAATGTTGGAGCATCTGTGCCTTCTGCCAGTTTCACTCTGCTCCAGGAGTCTCTGGCATTCCAACGCCAGAGCCCCCCTCTGAGCAGCTGGAAAAAAGTGAGATTGAGGGGTGAGGGAAATGCTCGTGTGAAAGAGGCTAGCTGATTTGGGGAACTTTCTCCAGACACACTGCCCCTGACACCCTGCCTGGGGGCTGGACGCTGGGCAGAATCACCCAGGGGACTGGAGGGTGGAAAATTTTGCAAAAGCATCTGTTCTATTTGGATGGCTCAGATATTTTCAAAAACATTTGCTTAGCCAGAGCTCATATTTCATTAAAACTTTTGCAAATACCTACAGTGTTTCTTCTTTTCCATGTGCACATGGAAGCAAAGGAAAGGAAAAATGTGGCCACATGTATGTTTTCAACTTCTTATTTCCAAGTGTTTTTGGCTTTTCCAGGCATGAAAACCGATCCGATCACTTTCTTGAGGCTTGCACTGCCGCTGCACGGCTCTGGCCTTTGAATAGACACAAGCAGTCCTAAAGAAAGAAAAATCCCCCTAGACGGAGAGATTACAGTAATGATATCAAGCTGTAGTTTTAATTGCTTGAAAATAAATGAGGAAAAGACTCACAGCTGTTTGAGGGTGAGGCTCCATCAAGGACAGAGCAACAGAAAACCTCCCTTCACCGGGACCCCTGCCAGCACCCAGCCCTCCACATCTGAGGGAGGGACTCTTTGAAAGTGTGCTTTGCAGGAGCAGGGAGGAAAAGGCAGCTCGAGAAGGCGGTGCAGGGGCATCTGTAGGTGAGAAACCTTGGTTCTGGCTTTACTCCAGGCCTGCAGGCCTCAAGTGCACATGTGCAGAAGCTCCCAGGCCAGACAGACCGGGCTGGGTGGGGACTTCTTAGGGGACGCGTGTGAGTTTGTTAGAAGTTGGAGCATGAGGTTTTGAGCAAACTCCAACTCGCAGCCCTGTGGGTTCTGTGAGCCAAACAGCAAACTCCTCCCAGCACCTCCATGAGGAAACAATGCCCAAATGTGATGCAGAAAGCCTCGGCACATGCTTCTGAAAGCAGCTGGGTTGAAAAGAAGTTCATTTCCCCTGTTTGTGTAGTTCTGTACGAAAGATGAAAATAATGGATGGGAAAAGACCCTGGGATTGAAATTGGAAATGAATTGTAAGAATATGTGGCTTAGGTTCTGATTGGTTTGAGTTTAGATGTGATCCAGACACCCAGAGCCTGGGCTCCTCTGGCAGCGGCAGGGAAGGCTGTTGGGTCCTCCGTTGCAGGGGGAGGTGGAACTGGGGCACTTACTACAGTCCTCATCAGCCTCCAGCGGATAGGAGACACCAAAGCAGGTCTTTTTCCTCCATGACTCTAGTTGGAGAGAAGCTCTTTGGATATTATGAAGGGGATGCAGACCTGGAACCAGGTCGCTTGCGTGTGGCCCAGCCCACTCCACAAGCCACCTGCTTGTTTGTTTACATCTTAGCAGGCAGGGAGCCAAAGACCAGGAGAGCTGGACCTGCAAAGTGTGGGCTCCACCATTTAAGTCACCTTGACACAAGGAGACACCCATAGGATCCAGATACCTAATTGACCTGCAGTGCTCAGGTCTCCAATTAGAAAATAGTGAAGTCGTGAAGCATCAGCCTGCTCTTGAAAATAGCTGACGGGGGAGGGATTTCAGCCAATAACTGATACTGGTTAGTCTCTGGGGCACTGCCCCCCCCAACCTGGCAGAGGAGGCACGTTGGATGGACAAGTTTCCCTGCTCTGAGATCAATCGGTGGCCCGAGGGCAGGGCCCTGAATGGAGATCCTGAGTTCCCAGAGCCCCCAGTCCACCTAACAAGTGGTGTCTACCCAGGGGCCATCCCGGAAATGCTCTCGGCACATTTTGTCCAGGGCTTGAGCACGTGCAGCCTCTATGAAAGCCGGCAGCATTTCAAAGCCATACACAGAAATGACTCAGTTAATGGCCTGCACCATCTGTCCTTGCTCTCAGAGCCAGCTTTTCTGTAATTCCAGGGGGAGAATATGGGCAATTGTTACTACCCTAAAATACTTTGCATGGTTTTATCCAAAGTTGTCAACAGATTGTTTATCAGTGACTCAAGTTTTCTTTTTGCCTTTTTTATTTCATTTCCTAGGCTGTTTATTTCTGCATTCTGTTACATATATATAAAGAAGTGTATATATGTATATATGTATACATATATAAGTGTATAAGTGTATATACGTATATGTATACACTTCTTTCCATATACCTCTATATTTTAATTTTTTTATTTTACAATTTGAATTTTTATTTTACAAGATGTCTTGAAGGCAGTTCCCAGTAACTATTATATATAACCTACATTATTGTTTTTAGCTTTATTTTTAAAAAATTTTTTAAAGTTATATAACATTATTTTTGTAGTGTCTATTTCTCATCCCTGTGGAATTCCCATCACCAGTTCCCCGTGCGCCATCACCAGCGTCCCCAGTGCTCTTCCCACCCCTTTTTTTCCTTCTCCCTCCTCCTCCCCTCAGGAATGTCTCAGATTTATAGTTGTCTGTTGATTTTGATTCTTTATCGTAATTGATTTTTTTTTCCTTAGTCCCTTGTTTGTTTCCTCTATGCTCCCCCTGTTAGTGACACCATCCTAACCTCTATTTTCTGTACTCTGCTCATGACATTTTCATGTGGCACTGGTGAAAATTTTAGTTTATTGATAGTCGGGTCTCACTAATTGCCACATTGGGCATTGGGATCATTGGCAAGGACTGGGGGGGAAATGTGCCCCTCTATAATCTAGGCAAGATTTAATTAATCCGACAACTAGTGCCATCGGATGAGATCTTAACATGAGTTTAACTTGAAATAAACATCTAGGTGTTTCCTGATCAGCTGCATGCCAATTAGAGAGCCTTACATCTTAATGAAGAACAGCTTCTGTTATTCACCTGGGAGTCCAGTTTCTGATACACATGGAAGTAACACACTTAGTTTGTCTTTTAAACACTCAGGAGAAGCAGAGCAAGGCAGGGGACAGGGGATGAGACTGAGAGACTTAACCACTGACCAGCAGGTGGCCTGAGTCTTGAGTCTGGCCGGCTGTGGGGTTTGGAGACTTGAGAGAATACCTGCCCACGAGCCCACCCTGCCTTGCTTTAAGGCAGGGAGGCAGAAGACAGGAGAGCTGGACCTGCGAAGTGTGGGACCCACCACTGATGTCACCTCGCACAGGAGACATCCGTAGGCTCCAGATACCTAACTGATGCACAGTGCTTGGATCTCCAGGATAGAGAGCAGTGACGTCGTGAAGCCTGAGTGTGCTCCTGAAAATAACTGAAGTGGGGGGATCTCAGCCACTGACTGATATTGCTTAGTCCCTGGGGCATTAACCTGGTCACTAACCTGATGACAGCACTGAGGTTTCAATAATTCGAACTAATTCTGTTTTTGAAAGCCAAAGTTCGTTGTCTTCTATTTTTTTTCTTCATTGTTTTAGGAAACCTAAGTTTGTCCAACCCACTCTCCATCACCTGTCCGCGTCTCCTGGTGCCATAACCAGGCTGGTTAGCACTGGCATGGCATGCATGCCCCTGGTGAGATGCTGTTCCCGCCGCGGTGTTGATGTCCCTTTGGTTGGAATGCGGGTGCCTGAGATGGCCTGGGGCAGAAAGGGGCTCTTTTGGGGGCTTGGGCGCAGCCACATCTGCCAGCTGAGGGGCAAACAGTCTACTAGCTCTACAACCAGTAACAGCCACTTTTAACAGCCGCTTTCACCGGCTGACACCTGGGTCATCATCTCCTGGAGGCGTCCCGAAAACACTGAAGCAGCAGGGAAACATTGTCAGTGAAGAGTCTGTTGTTCCCAGTTCGGTTTTGTTTGAAGCCAGCTTTTCCCACATTTGCTTTCAGCTTAGTAAATGACAAAGCTGCCTTTATCCGTTGGCCAAAGTGGATCAGACGCCAGCATTTTCTCCTTTGGTTTTTAATCCAGGTGGTCTCATAGCTGAGGCTAGACGGGAGCAGCTTTTCAGAGACCCCGTGTTCAAGGGAGTGGCAGGGGCACAGGCGATAATGGGCCACAGTATCAGCCTAGAATGCAGTCCGGCTCTGGCAGGGTTCTGCAGGCATTGCTTGCGCTCTTGGCTTTGGGTGCGTGGAGGCCGTCCTTGTATGGATTTTGTGGGATTTGGGGGAAGCCTTTCTTTAAAAGACCATCTCTTACATCGTAAAAGGGAATCACAACCTGATCCTCCACCCCCAGATAAAGTCTTCAAAGGGAACAAAATTTGCAAGAGCAGCGTCCACTGGGCAGAGTCGTCTGTTGTTCGTGGCGTTGGTGGTAACAGTGGAAGAGCACACAGGGGCTCTGTGTGCAGGGAGCTGGCTGTGCCCGAGCCAGGGGGACGGTGCCCGTCATTTGCTCTTGATGCTCGACAGCTCCTCCACCCACCCCAGCCTGTGTCAGAGCCTGTTGGTGTTCCTTTAGAAGGTTTTCGGCCAGTTCTGAAATACCTCTGATGAAATGTTGTAGCCTGAGAGATTTGCTTCTGTAATTGTTTGTGTTAGAATACGGTGCATCTAAGGTATTCATTAACTTTTACTTAATGTGCTAGGCAAAAGATGTACTCTTAGGGGTGAATTTCTCAGTGTTTCTAAGCCTTTGGTGCTTGGTAGGATAAAAACAAAAAGATACAGTTCTTAGAGTAGTTCTTAAGGAGTTCTTCTAGTTGTGCTCCTGGCAACATTTAACTGGGTTCTTGCCAACTTGGCAACGCCTCTGTGGTCTTGTCACAGTAAAAATTTGCCTGATGGAGATCAGCTTTCCTTTTTTCTTCTTTTATACTAAGAATGGCACATACCAAAAAAACCAACAGCAAATGCTAGCGAGGATGTGGAGAAAAAGGAACTCTACTACACTGCTGGTGGGAATGCAAGTTAATCCAACCACGATGGAAGGCCGTATGGAGGTTCCTCGGTCTACTAGAGATGGAACTACCATATGACCCAGCAGTTCCACTCTTAGGAATCCAAAAAATATAAAAACATTGATTCAAAAGAACACCTGTACCCCTATGTTTATTGCAGCTCCGTTTACAATAAGTAAGACCTGGAAACAACCCAAATGCCCAAAAATAGATGACTGGATCAAGAAGACGTAGTGCATATACACAATAGAATACTATTCAGCAATCAAAAAAGATAAACTAGAGTCATTCACAAAAAAAATGGATGGAGCTAGCAGGGATGATGCTCAGTGAAATAAGTCAGAAGGCAAGAGAAAAATAGCGGATGGTTTCACCAGTAGGAGGAATATAAAGAAACAAAAAAAGGGCTCAAGGAAAAGAACAAGAATAATAAAAAAGACAAATCAGAGGCACTTTGTGGGGGTGTGGTGGGGGAAGGGACTGGGTTGAAGGCAGAAAGAGCACAAGGGACTGAGGTGATAGTACACTGGTGAAATGGTATTGGGAAACCCATGGGGACTACCATTGATGAACTAAATATAAATAATAAAAATTTTTAAAATGTATACTATTTAGAAAAGGATGAAAAAAAGACCCCATTCTGTAGCTATCACAAGAAAAGAAAACATGTTGTAGTTTTATTTTCTCTGACTTTTTTCCCCAATTAAAACAAAGGAGGGGCCTCCCTGGCGGCACAGCTGGTTGAGCACAGCTGGTTGAGCACAGCTGGTTGAGCACAGCTGGTTGAGCACAGCTGGTTGAGCACAGCTGGTTGAGCACAGCTGGTTGAGCACCGCACTGTGAAGCATCCAGTGCAGAGCAGTGCCAGTTCGATCCCCGGCCAGGGAGGGGGCCCACATGGCGCAGCAGACCTTTCTTGCCCTGCCCACTGCTCCCCTCAGCAGTGTACTTCCCTCTATATGCCTGTTCTGCTCTCCACTCTGTCTCTGGTGACTCCTCTCACCTCCCACGACTCTGGCCTGTACCCTGCTCTTGTGTGCATAAATCTTAAGTGATTTTTATAAAAAAGCATATAGAACCTATAGCACTAAGAATTTTCTAGGAAAGAAAATGTTACGAGATGGTCTAGTGGTTTTCTTTGTCCTGAGCCATCAGGTTGAACTGCTGTGATCTGACTAACCTAGCTGCACAAGATTTTAAGATTGAAAACAGGGGCCTCCCTGGTGGCGCAGTGGGTTAAGCAACGCACTGTGAAGCAGACCGCAGCCACTGCAGCACGAGTTCGATCCCTGCTGCCGGCCAGAGAGGGGACCCACATGGTGCAGCAGACCTCTCCTGCTGTGCCCGCTGCTCCCCTCAGTAGTGTACTTCTGTTGATCTGCCTGTTCTGCTCCCCGCTCTGTCTGTGGTGAATCCTCTCACCCCCCCCACACCTCTGGCCTGTACCCCAGTGCTTGTATGCATAAATAAATAAATCTTTAAAAAAAAAATTGAAAACAACTTTGGTAACTTTTCACAATATTTCCAAAATGTCTAAATCATCTCCCTGACCTAACAGCACATGTTGGGGTAAGAGAGTGACATTTATGGTCTGCTCACTGGCAGAAAAAGTTCTGTGAAACATTGTGCAATACAGTGTGTTTCTTCCATCCCCTCATTTCACCTTCCACAGTGCTCTCTTGGGGGCACCCTCCCCCTGTCCAGCTCCCTTTCTTCCCCAGATTTCCCTCTACTTGCAATGCCAAGAACCCCATACTATGTCTCTGTGGCTTCTTCTGGCAATTTCTAGAGCTTTTTCCCCAAGGATATCAGCGCCCAGGGATAAAGTCACCTGACTGAGTCTTTGAACATTTTTACCAGTCAGTGCATTTGTGCTTTATTACTGTGTTGGCTGTAATAATTACTTTATTTGGCATCTCTAGGGTAACAACACTGAATCAGGAGACCTGGTCAGTCATATCCCTAAAATGATTTTGTTCAGATGTGCTCCTTTAATGAGTTTGCACTAAGATTCTATAAATGCCTTTCTGCTACAAGGCAGGGAGAGGGGACCCCAGAAGCCCCGAACTTGCCCTCTTTAAATGGGTCTTGCCATCCTCTGCAGCAAGACAAACATATAAGGCTTTTAATAGAAAGTAACTTTAATATAATTAGGAAAAGATACAGAAAAGACAAAGAATATAGTTACTAAGTTAAGCATTTTTATTTATTTTTAAAGATTTATTTATTTACACACACAAGCACTGGGGTACAGGCCAGAGGCAGTGGTGTGGGGGTGGTGGTGAGAGGATTCACCACAGACAGAGCGGGGAGCAGAACAGGCAGATCAACGGAAGCACACTGCCAAGGGGAGCAGCGGGCACAGCAGGAGAGGTCTGCCGCACTATGTGGGTCCCTGCCTGGCCGGCAGCAGGGATCGAACTCGTGCTGCAGTGGCTGCGGTCTGCTCCACAGTGCATTGCTTAACCCACTGCGCCACCAGGGAGGCCCTGGAGGGTAAAAGTTTAGCCAAATAAGATTGGCCCAAAGCCTGCCACACGTCTAAAGGACCTTTCAGTGGAGACCCATAGAAAAGGGTCAGAAAGAGCTAGGCAAATCTGGGAGGAAGAGAGCAAAATCAAAATCAAGATGAAAGCTGCCATTGTTCACCTCCCCACGGGTCTCTCACCCACATCTGTTCCAGCCAGTCCAAGACCAAGAAGCAAGTGAATTTCTTTCTATGTCCCTCTGCTCCACGTGCCTCCTCCAGGTCTCCTTGCTTCTCTTTATCCTTTTTTTCCCCACCCTTCCGTTTTCCTATCTCCTCTCTCCAGCATCTACTTATCCCCACTTAGTTCCACCCTACGTAGGGTGGGACTGGGATCCTGGAACTTCCCCCT
Source organism: Galemys pyrenaicus (assembly GCA_019455555.1). NCBI lineage: Eukaryota > Metazoa > Chordata > Mammalia > Eulipotyphla > Talpidae > Galemys > Galemys pyrenaicus. The sequence goes on along the minus strand of JAGFMF010011726.1, from coordinate 7,842,645 downwards.
TTCCTAGGGACCACCCTGTTACACTTCCAACTTCCAGATTCTTAGGATGTGTAATCCTGGCAGTGTATGGCTGAGGCAGAGCTTCAGGTATTGTGTTAGGCTGGTGATGTCTTAGTGTCTCTAAAATTACATCCTTTTTTATTCCACCTGCTTGTAGGCCAATAACAGCAATTTTTTTTAGCTTAAAAAAATGGTTTTTTATTTCGTAATCTGTCAAAGGAGACTAAATTAGATAAGATCTCTTCCTGTTTTATCCTGAATTCAAGATATTTTGTTTGGCAGACTTGAAGTATCAGGAAGCTGTGTTTAACTACTTGAATGTTGTTGAAAGTTTGTGTTTTCTCAACTGTCATTAAGTTAGTTTGAAGGTTTACAGAATTTCTTTTGCAGCCACATTTTGGAATGTACTGCTTTAGTCTTTCCTTTTAAAAATTAGTTCTTTGCTTGAGTGTGTCTTTTTTCATTCTTCTCTACTTAATAATTAGTTTTCAAAAACGTTGCTTTCTGCTCACATGGTGGGAAAAGAATTGAAAAAGCATTTGCTTATATAATATTTTTACATAGTTTCCTTCTTTTAAATTTTATGTTGGTTTCCTGCTGGCTGGTTAAAGTAGAAAATGCTGAGAGTTGAAACATTTCTACTTCTGTGGGGAAAATACAATTTAAAATGAAAATATGGAAATGAGTGAATAGATGACGTGAGTCTTCTGGTCATTGAGGGTTTCTAGTTCATCTCTTTTGGTATTTTTTGATGCATATAAATTTTGCCTTGCCTCAGTCATTTCTATTTTTAAAAAATTATAATTTATAGGACTTCTTTAAAGATCTTAAAACTTGGCAGTTACTTATCACCGTTAGACGGGGGTGACCTTTTAGAATTATTTTGGGGGAGAAAGAACGTTTTTGCAGTGCTATAGGCGCAAATACTAGACGTAGCTCATTGCATGTGAAATTCCATTGTGATAACTGTCAGCTGGTGGCATTTCATGTGGCCTTCCTCACATGTCAGAGATGCATAGAGATTGGAAACTATTTACGCAGGGAATCTCAAATGTTACTGAAAATACAGTTGTAAAATGTCAAGTTATTTGCATGCTGGTGAATTGAATGTCCTAAAAAATTTGTAATCCCAGATACTTGCTTGTTGCCATTATCAAGGAATATGGAGAAGTACTACAAATGGAGCACACTGTATTTCCCCCCATATTTGTATAGTGATTGCTATGAGATAGGTGTTTGGTATTATTTTTCTAACTCAGTTCAGCTTCTTCATTTAAGAATCTGATGCTGGGGCCTCCCTGGTGGTGCAGGGGGTTGAGCACTGCACCATGGAGCTTCCGCAGCCACTGCAGTGCAAGTTCGAACCCTGCCAGGGAGGGGACCCACATAGTGCAGACCTCTCCTGCCTTGCCCACTGCTCCCCTCAGCAGTGTACTTCAGTCAGTCTGCCTGTTCTGCTTCCCACTCTGTATCTGGTGAATCCTGTCACCCCATCCCACCCCCACCTCCAGCCTGTACCCCAGCTCTTGTATGCATAAATGAATAAAATTTTAAAAAAAAAGATGCTAAATGGATATATTCTGAAACTTAAATTTTTATTCTTGACGGTATTTGATCCCCTCGAGTATATGGGTTAAGCATGAGGTTTTTAGTAATGTTGATTAGTGATTATAGGTGTGTTCTTTAGGGAGAGCTCTTTGATTTTGACCACCATGTCCTTCGTTCTTTTCCACCTGTGTTCTGTCCTGTGCTATTCTGAACAGGGGCTGCTTCATCTTTTTTTTTTTTAATATTTGTGCGTACAAGAACTGGGGTACTGGCCAGAGGTGCGAGGGGTGAGAGGATTCACCAGAGACAGAGCTGGGAGCAGAACAGGCAGACCGACTGAAACACACTGCTGAGGGGAGCAGCGGGCGAGGCAGGAGAGGTCTGCCGCGCCATGTGGGTCACCACCCCAGCCAGAGGCTGGGATCAAACTTGTGCTGCAGTGGCTGCATTTTGCTTCATAGTGCGTTGCTTAACCCACTGCGCCACCAGGAAGGCCCCCATTCATCTTTTTATATACAGAACCTAGTCTAGGATCTCTCCAATCTGAGTCCTCAGGGAATATTGAGTAAGTAGACTATCAGCTGTATTTTTAAATGCACCTTTTAGTATCTTTATTACAAGTTGTTAGCCTCAAATATCTTTCCAAATAAAATGCTTGGTAGAAATCTTATTTTAAAATTAATGACAAAAGACCACCCCCACTTCGTGGCAGGAAGAACAGGATGTGAAAATACAAGTAATCTACTGGACTTTAAACCCTTGTGTAAATGCCGTGCTGAGCTTGGAATTCATTCATGTGATAAAAGAGAGAATAACATTAGCTTGGAAGATACACTCTGACATCGTTTAAGGATTTCCAGAACATGTGAAGTGCATAGTAGTTGGCCAGCGTTCAGTTTCAGTGTACATTAAAAGTCATTTCTTCGATTGATGGGAGTGGTACACGATAAAGAAAGAATACAGGCTTTACAGATTCATAAAAGCAGTTAACCACTGTTAGAAGTCCTGAGCAAACCAGGGGACAGAAACCACTGAGGATTCAAATAGAGGAAGTTTAAAACCCTGAATTATTGTGCCTAGACAGGAAAGTTACTACAGATGTGCGAAGAGAACTTTTTGTTTAAAGATTTATTTATGCATACAAGAGCTGGGGTGCAGGCCAGTGGTGCTTGGGGTGAGAGGACTCACCAGAGACACAGTGGGGAGCAGAACAGACAGATGGACTGAAACACACTGCTGAGGGGAGCAGCGGGTGAGGCAGGAGAGGTCTGCTGCACCCTGTGGGTCCCCTCCCTGGCCGGGGATCGAACTCCTGCTGCAGTGGCTGCAGATGCTTCATCATGAGGTGCTTAACCCCTTGTGCCACCAGGGAGGGCCCCTGTAAAGAGAACTTTAAAATTGAAAAATCATTGCAAGGGAGGACAAGGGGAGGGGGTAGCCTTTCCTGCCAGGGATTCGGACCTGAAAGTGTAGACGAGATGAGGGAGTTTGCAGGATTGCCAGAGCCACAGCTGGCCACAGTTGCTGGACTAGTTGCAAACAGTGCTCTGGGCACTGGAAGTGAACATGCAAAGGGAGTGGAAGTTTCAGTGTGGGAAGGCTATGAGATGTGGTCACTGGGCCCAGAACAGTCCTGCACTGGACTCGTGGCTACAGCAGTGCGTTGCCAGATGTCCTCAGGCATAGCCAAGGAACCACAAAGATGCAAAAAGCCAAGAACACTGGAACTGCTGCTGTGTCCTTGCAGCGCCCTCTACTGACAATGCCTAGCAGTGAGCTTGCTGTAAACTGAGTCTACACTAGTCACACAACAGCTGTTAAAGGGTGAATTTGGAGTTGAGCAACAATAAATTGATAACTGGCACAACCATAAATTTCAATTTAGCCAAAGATACTCTGGGTTTTGTTGTTTAAAAAGTGGTAAGCAAATCAAAAGGAGCTGATTTCCCATACGGGGCTCACACTCTATTTAAGAATCTGTCCATGCTGACAGTGTAAAGAAAGGACTCAATTAAAATGAAGTTCATGATAATGAGATTCATTCTGACACTTAAAATGAGCACCTATTAAGTCAAATACCCAACTCAGGTTACAAAAGCCATCTGATTATATATACACAGTACATGGGTTGGTTTTTTTTTTTTTTTTTTTTTTTTGTGTCATATCAGCCTCTACCNCAGGTTACAAAAGCCATCTGATTATATATACACAGTACATGGGTTGGTTTTTTTTTTTTTTTTTTTTTTTTGTGACATATCAGCCTCTACCTCTCTAAGTACTCTGGACCTGAAAACTCTTATGTCTGTTACTTACGTAGCTTTAGCTCATAAGGCTTAGTGAGAGTAAGGGATGTTCAGATTTAATAAGACCCAGTCTGTTCTCATTGGCGAGCCCCATGGTCTCGTGCCTTTTTACTTGATCATGGATACTAGCTCCCTCCATTAGCTATTCCGATTACTCTGAATTTTTAATATGTATGCCTTTTAATTTCCCTGTGCTCCCTTTTGGTCTTAAACTACAAGAGTAGAGAAATATGAGTGTTCAGTGCAATGTGTTTGCCATTCATTGTTATATATGTGTTTGTATGTTTTGTGTACTTTCTTAACTAGAACCTTCATAAAAATAAATGCATTGACACCAATGGTGATGTAAAATCTTGCAGAGATTGAGTTTTAAAATGTGAGAATACAAGGAAGCAATTTTATGAAGCAGACTGTCAATATCTGCATTTTAAGGCCTGATGGCATCACCATGAAATAGTAACGATAGTGATGACATTTTTTGCGTGATTGCTATGGTAAATGTTGTACAGGTAGTAGTTCATTTAATCCATACAACCATATGAGGCAGTACTTTTCTTACTCCCACTTTACAGCTAGGAATATCAAGGCAGAATTTTTTTAAAGCATCCCAAGGCTACTAATAAGTACATATTGTACACAAATTTGAATCCTAGCAGTTTGGATTCAAAGATCTCATTCTGAACCCCCATATACCATACTGCCTGTAGGACTGAAGGAATGTTTTCTTTTTCCGTTTGTTGTCAGTCTGAAGACAGAAAAAAACTGCTCAGATATTAAATGCCAAGTGAAATGTGCAGATAAGCTGAACACTGCAGACTGACTGCTATTTCAAACTTGCTCTCAGGTTTTTGTTACATTCTCTTGGGGATATCAAACTAGTGGTGGAAACAGTTTCCTCCAGTGGAATTTTCTGTCTTGAACCTTACAACTAAGTGGAGGAGCAAAACAAAAATTCAGAAAATGTATGACTTCAAAGCAGCTCCTGGATTCCAGCTGGAATTCCTACTTGTTGCATGGCAAAAATATTAAACTAAGAATTAAAGTAGGACTAGGTTGATAGTCCTTGCCAGCACTTAGTAAAAATAAATGCAAATTTGTTCTTGAAGAACTCACCTTAATTTGAAGCATTGTAGAGAATTGCCAAAAATATTTTAGCTCCCATTCAAAAACCTCATAAGAAAACAAGTCATTATCAGCAGAATCAACTTGAAAAACTTTAGACATTGAATTTATTCGACACAATATATAAAATAAATGCTCATTATTTCACAAAATGGAAAAGGAAATTGAAAATGTGGCTAGGGAGCAAATACCATTAAAATGATGGAAAATTTGAGATAGAAGTGAATATAGTTTACAAAAAATACAGTAATTGAAATGGGTAGCTCCATAGTCCATTTAATTCCAGATTAGACAAAATTGAAAAGTGGATCGTTAAACTGGGAAAGACTGGATAAAGGATTCAGGATGTAGCACCGTGAGACAAAATGGAAGTTATAGAAAGAAGAAAAGGCAAGGAGAGGCATGAATTTTCCGAAAATTGTGAAAGATACTAATTTACAGGCTGAGGACATCCAGCAGACTCCTAACCAGGATTAATTTTTTAAGCAGTGCATACCTAGACGTGACAGAGAACGCAGAGCACCACAACAAAGAATAACTCGACTGCAGTCAGAGAAACAACAGATAGCTTTCAAAGGTTGGTTTTCAGTTCGTTGCCAGCAATTGACAGAAGCAGAAAATAGTGGACATGTATGTGTTCCCAAATGTCATTGTACATTTCTTTTTTTATGGCCTCATGCTAGTTTTATTCTTTTTATATGTATTGTACACCATTCTTCATCTTTTGTACAGTGTATACTTTATCCTCTCAGGTGTAGTCCCTGTGAAATTCCCCCCACTAGTTCACCTGTACACCATCACCATAGTAACCCTTTTCTCTTCTTCCCCCTTCAGAGTGTCTCTGATTTTAGTTGTCTGTTGACTTTAATTTTTAATTTATTACAATTTTTCCCCTGATCCCTAATTTGTTTCCTCTACATTCCTCCTATAAGTGAAACCATCCAGTATTTTTCTTTTTCTTTCTGGCTTATTTCACTGAGCCCTATCTCTTCCAGCTCCATCCATGTTGCTGCAAATGGCATGAGTTTATCTTTTTTGATTGCTGAGTAATCTTAGTGTGTGTGTATGTGTGTGTGTTACATCTTCTTGATTCAGTCATCTATTCTTGATCCAGTCATTTATTTGGGTTGTTTCCATAGCTTATCTATTGTAAAAAGTGCTGCAGTAAACATAGGGGTGCCGCTCATTGTAAATTTCTTACTGAGTCATTTGAGGCCAGGAGCTTGGGAAGGGGTTTCAGAAGCGGGGGACAGGAACCTGCACTAGGTACTGTTAGGATAAGAAAGACAAAGTCCTTTGCTTCGTATTGCTCAGTCACTCTGGCTGTTTCTAATGGTGATCTGAGCTTCGTCTAAGGATAAAGTTGGAGAATTTTCCTGGTTTCCTAAGCTGTGTTTGCTTTTTAGTTTAGTACGCTGGCATAGCACTAGTGGTGTGCTAGATGAGGGTCTTACGGAGTAAACTGCTTAGAATGATTTTTTTCTGTGAAATTGCCTGCTTAAATTCAGATAACACATTCAGTCCAGCCTCAACCGTTCCCCATTATCCCCCCACAAAATAGTATAAGAAATGAAGCCGCCTTCAACATATCATTGCCCTTTGAGTCTTGCAGTTAATTTTTATGTTAAAGACCTGCAGTCCCAGGAGCCCCATCTAACACGGGGCTGCTCTCCACTGTCATGTACCTGTGGTGTGAACAGCCTCCTTTCACTAATTAACTTGCCTCCTTTTACTAATTAGTGCTCATTTATGCTTTATTGCATGCTCGAGGTGTTTTTTTTTTCCCCTTCTTTTAAGAGAGACTTTTTAAATCATACTCCTCCTGCCCCTTTATCATCTACCCTTCAGTGACTTGCTAGATATTTATGGAGCTCCTGTTTCATGAGGCTGTGAGACAGGTAAAACGCCAGACGCTTATCCAGAATCAGGGAACCGGGAGAAGTGATTTAGCGGTGCCATCAAGCAGAAGGTGGTCACTGCGTCATGGCACATTGTTTACTGAGAATTTAAAGGAAACAGGTATTCAATCCTGACTATCCTGAACTCCCAGGCCTTGGATAAGTTCCATTTCTGAACTTGGGTTCTTCATGTCATCTGTGGGGCGTATGTTATTCATATTATAAGGGTGTTTTAGAAACGAGATGTAGAAAGCTTGTGGCAAACAGGCTGTCATTGATGAACGTTTTTAGTCAATTAGCAAAGAGTCGTACACCTACTATGTGCCAAGTACTGTTTCCAGCCCTTGAGAAGGCTGGAAGTCAGTGACTCAAACAGCAAGCCTTAGTTTGGCGGGCCTTCCATTCTGTGTGACAGCTGATGTTAGAGCATTAGTGAATGCGGCCGCGGCGGGAATGATTTTTTGTTGCAGATACTATTGTACTACCCATTTGGAGAAATCTGGGAAAAGATGGGTAGGAGCTTATGGAGGACATTGTAAGGGGTGAAAACAGATGAGGAAGAGTAATGTGCGCCGATGTGCAGGCGAACAGTCTGTGATGGGTGGGCTTGGTGGCCACCGTTGGGGGGAGGGGGTGTTGGGCCAGTGCACCCCAGAGCTGACCCGGGTGACTGTGTGATCCTGGACTCACCCTGGGGTGGGAGCCAGAGTCCCCGCTTGGGGAGGTTCTAGACTATGATAGACGGTGCAGAACCAGGATTTTTTAATCTCGAATGTAGCTTGACCAGGTCTGGACTTAAAGCCATTTTATCCTGTTAGTGATGCTTACAGAGAGTTGGTAGGAAGAGAGACTGGAAGTGGGAGAGGTCAGGCCACTGAGAGAGCTGAGTGAAGAAAAAACCCAAAGGGTGAAGTCGATATTGGGAACTTGTAAAATGTGCTTTTTCGAAGTGTCGCTGACATAAACACATCCTAAGTGTACTTACCTGATTTTTTACGCATCTGTACGCTATCTGTCCTCATGTGAACACCAACTAGAATGAGCTCGTGAACAGTGTCTTCACTGTTCATGGGAGTCTTCAAGTGCAGGGTGGGTGCCCATCCTGTTTCAGAAAAGATGGTGGACATGCGAGGGGCTAAGTCTACGGGTCAGCCCAGTCGTCTTTTCAGCCCTCTGATCCATCTCCCTCCCCTTCCTTCCTGAGCAGCCAGTGGCTGCGTTAACCAGACAGCAGGAAGAAAGGCAGACAGCGTCTGCCACAGTCTGTACCTCTTCCTGCATTAACTTTTTAAGTGGGGGACACAAAACACATTTACCCTCATGGCCCCAAGCATGAGAGAATCACATTTTATACCAAACTCTGGTTTCCTAAAGGGAAACAAGTAGCTTTACAAGTAGCTTTAGTGTGACCAGAACAGACTTAAACACACTGCACAGTGATCCTGTCAGCTAGTGCTTGAGGGGAGGGGGTCACCGGGTTTCAGGGTGGTCAGGAAAAGGGGGCCCAAGGGTAGTGCCATTTGCCATTCTCTCTCCCACCAGTAATTGTACCGTCTTCTCTTTATACACCGAAGGGCCCTATTTTTGTTCTTATGCTGAGAACTGGATTGCCATCTACTAGCTGAATTAACTGTATCAGCTGTTATGAGACCCCCAGGATCGGTCGAATTTAAAAGGGTAGATTGTGTAAGTTGTATTTCTTCAGCTTCTGTAACTGTTGTGTGACCAGTTGTATGCGGAAGCAAATAGGAAAGACATTCTCGATGAAAGGACTGAGTCTGGGCGTGTTCTGTGTAAGTACCTGCAGAAATACTGTGTGGATTTTGAAGTCTGTCTTCTCCGTCATGGGCTGGTGACATGTTAACCCTGGCAGGTGTCTGTTTGTGAAGCATATAAAGCCAGAGGAAAACACGGAAATACAGTAACTCCTACTCTGATTGAAGAAGTTGGATTTTAGTCCTGGAGTTTCCTTTTCCCTTTTTTCTTAAGCAGATCAAAAAAAGCATTCGTGCAGAACTGCTGTGGTTGAGGGTTGGGGCGAGAAAGGGGAGGAAGGAACAGTCCCACAAAGTCCCCAGCATCTTCCCAGCTGTGAATCCATTCAGCCTGTGTCTGACAAGGCCACCCCGTTCTTTCCACTCCATTCCCTCTTACGTGTAAAACTTAACTGTTGATATTATGAAAGTTAAAAGGGCTATTTCATTTCAAATTCATTTCTTTCTTGACATTTTTTTTAAAGATTTATTTATGCATACAAGAGCTGGGGTACAGGCCAGAAGTACAGTGGGTGAGAGGATCCACCAGAGACAGAGTGGGGAGCAGAACAGGCAGACTGACTGAAACACACTGCTGAGGGGAGCAGCGGGTGAGGCAGGAGAGGTCTGCTGCGCCCTGTGGGTCCCCTCCCTGGCCAGTGGCAGGGATCGATCGAACTCGTGCAGCAGTGGCTGCGATTTGCTTCATAGTGTGCTGCCCAACCCACTGTGCCACCAGGGAGGCCCCTCTTTCTTGACATTTTTAATTGGGATCATCATATATTTTAAGGTTTGGAGATACATTTTACCATTAACAGGAGATACTCTGTTTTCTGTTGCTATCTAATAAAATAAATGTCTTCAATTATTTCTTGACTGTACCCCTGAAAAAAATTTTTACTCTTAACTATAATTCTCATAATCTCTTATCTAAATCAGTTCATTTAATTTAGAAGCCTAGAGTTGAAAGTATAAAGAATGTCATGTGCTGTGAGTTGAATCTGTCAGCAGTTGTGTTTAGGGTCAGACATAAATTTAATAGTCTTTCATTAAACTTTAAAAATGATTCAATGGATTGAAGACCTCGTGTAAGATCTGAAACTCCTTTAAACAGATAACATAAGGGAAAAGCTTCAGGACATTGGTTTTGGCAATAATTTCTTGGATATAACATCGAAAGCACAGGGAGCAAAAGCAAAAACAGATAAATGGGACTCCATCAAACTTAAACTATTCTGCAAAGATTTAAAGACAATAATCAAAATAACCAATAAAGTTAAAAGGCAACTTACAAAAATGTGAGAAAATATTGCAAGTCATATATGTGATAGCCAATACATAATATGTAGAGGATTTAAATAACTCAAAACAACAGAAAATTACTAAAAATGGGTAAATGACTAGGCAATTCTCCAAAGAAGTTACATAAGTGATTCAAAAAGCATTGAAAAAATGTTCAGTCACTTCATAAGAGAAATGCAAGTGAAAACAACAAAATATCACCTACCAACCACTTGGTGGTCACTATCAAAAGAACATAAAATAATAAATGCAGATGAGGATGTGGAGAAATTGAGGGCTTTGTGCATTGGTGAGAATATAAGGTAGTGCAGCAGTTATGGAGCATTATGGAGGTCTCTCAAAAACTAAAGGTAGAATTTTGAGTCCGCAATCCCCTTCCAGGTATATATGTGAAAGAATTTGAAACAGGATTTTGAGGGAATATTTGGGTACCCATGTTCATTGAAGTTTTATTCACAATGACCAAAGGCAGAAGCAACCCAAATATTCACCAACAGTAAAAGGAAAAAGAAAATGTAGTACATGCACAGCGTGGAGTATTATACAGCTTTATAAAAGAAGGAAATCCTGTCATACTACAACTTTCATGAACCTCAGGGATATTATACAAAGTGAGACAAGCCAGTCCCAAAAGAACAAACACTATGATTCTACTCATGGCAGTATTTAAAGTAGTCAGAATCATAGCTGGTAAGATGATTGTCAAGAGCTATGGGAGGAGTTAGATAATTAATGAACACAGACTTTCAATTTTGTAAAATGAAAATGTCTCAGCTCTCAGCTGCATGACAGTGTAAACATACCTGCACTACCAACCTATACACTTAAAAGTGGCTAACATGGTAAATTTAGTGTTACACGTTCTTTATCACATTCCAGTCTCCTGGCTTGCATTTGTTTCTTTGTGTGACAATAACGTCTCACTTTTATCTTTGTGAGTGGCCTATATTCTACAGGGTAAGGTTTATACCATTATTTTTGCAGATTTGATTTTTATATCCTGACTGATCATTGCAAGTGATCCAAAGATACATGCTGCTTTGCTCTGCTTGTAGAATTGGAAAAATGAAGATTTTTTGATTGCTTTTTAATTTAAGTATCTACAATTCCTGTTGTGCCAATGGCTTCATCTTTTTCAAACAAGTCCTCAGAAAGTGCTTGTAGGTGAGGTCTGCAGGTTATAGATCTGTACCACTCACCTATGCACTGATGTAAAGTGACAGGATCAATAGGGATTCCTTCCTTCCACATTTTTTTGTATTAGATTTTATAAAAATCTTTTTTATATTTCATAGTAGATTATTATGCCTATATTTCAATTATCAAGAAATTACCCAGATACTCAAATAAAATGAAAATCAAGCAGAGCGAAAGCTATGCCGTTTCCTTGGTGCTGTTCAGTTTAGGAAAGGAAGGCCCAATATTTAATACGAGCTGTTTACAACCGCTCATAGCTAAATGGTTTATAGGATTCTTTGTAACGAAAGGTGGTCTAATTACCAAGGAGGAGAGAAGAATCCAGCCAGGTTATTTATAATGTGTGACGGACTTAAGTTATGATCCTGTTAACCATACAAAAATGACAGAAAGCAGAAACATCAGGGCAAACGTTTTGCTTTCATTAATGATCCTGAATAGAAGAGGTGTGCACAAGGTTAATTTTCTTCCCTTTTAAACATTGCATAAGGCCTGCCTCAGAGTAAACCTGCAGTTTCAAATATTCAGTGCTTCAACTCCTAAACAGAAAAAAATAGTGACGGTATTTTTTCTTTTCCACTAAACCATGTAGAGTGTTCAATTTCTGTCATTGAATCACATGATAGGGTTTCTAATGCCTGTCTAAGTGAGTTTTAGGTGGTTTTCATAGTGATTTTGTTTTACTGAGTTACTAGTAGATTTTGATTATTCTTAGTCCATTTTATAAACTCATGGACTACGTTGTTTATAACTCTCTTGTGGTACTCACCTTTGTAGGGAGTTTGTATATGAATCCCTGGGCATTTTTCCCAGTAGTAGGATGCATGTATTGGGGGGCAGTGGGGTAAAAAGTATGGTGAGTTAGTTATAAGTGAAAAAGAGTGTGTGCAAGGAACTCAATAAATTAGTATTCCAAAGCTAATTTACAGAAGAAAATGGGTATAAATCATAAACCATAAAATTCACTCAAAGTTTATAATTCAGTGGATTTTAGTATGTTCGCAGTTATACAGCCATAAACACTATCTAATTTCAGGAGGTTTTCATCATCATCTCCCCCATACACCCCCCAGAAACCCATATTCATGGTACTTTGCATTCACCTCTGTCCCCATCAGACACTGATGGGGCAACAACTCATTCTCTTTATAGATTTTCTTATTTTGGACAGTTTTATAAGTAAAAGCATAGATATGGTGTGTCCTTTTTTGTTTGGCTTCTTTCATGCTTGTTTTCAGGATTCATGTATATTTTTAGGATTCTTACATGTTGTAACATGAATCAGTATTTGATTCCTTTTTGTGACTCAGTACTATTCCTTTATATGATAAAAGCACTTTTAAAAAATGTATTCATCAGTAGACATTTGGATTATTTCCACCTTTGGGCTACTTTGATTCTGTGATTATTCACATTCAAGCTTTTGTATAAACTTTTTAAATCTCAAGTTAAAGGAAAAAAAACATAATTAGAATGATAGCCTAACTAGAAGTTACTGGTAATGAGAACAGGCCATGTAGAAAATCATAAACTGCAACAAAATTAGTTCTCAAAGGACAAATTTTAGCCTCTAAAGACATTTATAAGAAACTTAGAATACTTGTAAATGAAGTATTCAAATCAGTATTTGAGAAAAAGAATATTTATCCAAATAACATAAGTAATGACTATAAATTCAGAATTATAGAAAACATTAAATAAAACAAACAGATTTGATAAATGGAATTGGAAAATAATATTTGAACAAACTGATAAAATAGGAACACCAAGCTTAATTAGAGAAAAGAGGTGATATAACCAAAGATTTACAGCTCAGCATTTAGTAATGAATTTGAAAATTTAAACAATTATACATTATTAAGACTGACTTGAGAGGCCTCCCTGGTGGTGCACAAGGTTAAGTCTCAGCACTATGAAGCTTTCTGCAGCACAAGTTCAATCCCCAGCCAGGGAGGGGACCCACGAGGCTCAGCAGACCTCTCCTGCCTCGCCCGCTGCTCCCCTCGGCAGTGTGTTTCAGTCAGTCTGCCTGCCCTGCTCCCCACTCCATCTCTAGTGAATCCTCTCCCTTCCCCCGCCACCTCTGGTCTGTACCCCAGTTCTTGTATGCTTACATAAATCTTTACAAGAAAAAAGAAAGTGTAGGGAGGAAGAGAACCACACAGGAGAAATACAAGTGACTAAAAACTATGAAATACCTTAACTTCACTTACACTCAGAATTCAGTTTTCATCTGTCAGGTTGTAGAAAATTGAAATGCCTGATCCTGCTACAGAGAGAAGAGCACTCGTACTCTCAGTGGAAGTTTGCATTTACTCGTACTCTCAGTGGAAGTTTGCATTTACGTAGCCTGTGAGGAGGGCAGCGTCATTCAAACTTAAGACGTAGCTACTTGTGACCCAGCCATGCTGCTATCCCAAACCTGGTTCTAACATCCTTCATGTTAGGGAAAACTTGGAGGTGGCCTTGGTGTCCCTCATTATGCAGCAAGTTAAATAAAATTGAGAATAGTTACTGCGTGTAACATCGTGCAGCCATTAAACAAGGGGCTTGAGTGTACAGCACTCCTCCCGCGCTTGCGGTTTCACTTTCTGGAGTTTGAAGCACCAGGGACAAGCAGAGTGTAAACATACACACAGTAAGGTGTTTTGAGAGAGGGGGAGAGAGAGACTACATTCACTTAACTTGTATTATAGTGTGTTGTTGCAATGTTCTACTTGTTCCCAATTACTGTTACTCCTGCACCTAAGTTATAAAGTAAATAAAGTGCTGTGTATTCGCATGTATAGGAGAAGGCACAGACCACACAGGCTTGGCGCTCTCTGTGGTTTCATGCATACCTGTGGGGTGGCGGGGAGGAGAATCCCTGCAGATAAGGGGGCTAGGACTACTGTACTTGACATTGCGCCCTGAGTTTTGAATAATCCAGAAGCAGCAGTGAAGAAAGTTTCATCAGTTCAGCGGAGCTTCTCTTCAAGGGCCCTAAAACGTTTCGCCTCTCCTGCCAGCTTCCCCTCCACTTGCTACTCGGTGTGGGCTTACTTGTCTCAGGCAGGGAAGCAGCCTAGATATTGGTAGAAGAAAACACTTTGGATTTTAGGAAAAACAGAGTCAGAGACACTTAGCCATTCCGGAGCACCTCTGCCTTCCCTAGCTGCCCCCACCTTCTTCGAAGAGGCAAGGCAGATGTGTTTCTTTAGGTCTCCTGAAATGCTGCCTGCCTTCTCACTTCTTCCCAACCTTTCTCCAGCTTCCCTCCCTCCCTCACTCCCTGTCTCTGTTAAGCTCAGCACTGTTCTCATTGCATTCAGGTTTTAGGGGGCCATTGACCCCTGGTGGCAAAAATTCACCTTTTCTTTTTAGACAGTTCAACTGTCCCACTTGCTTTTGTTTTGTTTAAGGTTTATTTTTGCATCCGAGAAATGGGGTACAGGCCAGAGGTGTGGGGGTGAGAAAATTCACCAGAGACAGAGTGGGGAACAGAATGGGCAGGTTGACTAAAACACACTGCTGAGGGGAGCAGCGGGCGAGGCAGGAGAGTTGTGTTGCGCTATGTGGGTGCCCTCCCTGGCTGGTAGCAGGGATCGAACTCGTGCTGCAGTCACTGCAGTTTTCTTCATAGTGTGTTGCTTAACCTATTGTGCCACCAGGGAGGCCCTCCCCCCTACTTGCTTTAGTAATTGGTGGAAGTATTTAAGGAAAAAATGGAAATTCAGTGTCTGCTAATGCCCCGTTCTAAATGGCTTTCAAATAGGGTTGGATCAGTCCTTTGCTCAGGTGTGATTATAACGTCTCTAATCTGCGGCTCCCTCCCCCCACTGTCCCAACAATTAGGTGTGATGTAGAGACCGAGGTATTGTGAAGATTCTAACCTTTTTCATGGTCCTGTCACGCTGTTAGTGTCATCAGTAAATGACATCGTTTTTCATTGCTATGGCTGCCTCCAGTCATAGATTCAGAAAGGTCATTTTTAATTAAAAACCAAAGAAAAATACATTTTGTGGGGCTTTTAGTCTTCCTTAGAAGAATAGGCTATTAGCTTTCCCTGTAGCTCCTGCTCTTGGTGAACTTTCAGCGAACACAGGCAGACTCTCAGGATTCTTTGGTATATCCGTATCTGCGCCTGAGCTGAGATGCTGTTCACGCTCTAGGGGGGCAAACTGTCACCCCGTGGCCTTCTTCTGAGAGTGGCTGCTCCACGCATAGGACCGTATCATCCTAGTGCACTGTCCTCCAGATAGCAGGCAGAAGACTTTGTGAAATGGTAGTCTTAGTGCCACTCCCCGGTTACAGATGAAGCTAAGGACCGAAGGGTTTGGTGGGTGTTAGCCAAGCTGGGAACAGAGGAAGGATAGAGGAATATCAGAAGGACAGGTGGACATTCACACTGCCTGAGGATGTTCATTTGTGAGGGTCCTCATGAGAGCAGATTTACAGAACTGTATGCACACAACATAAATGCACCTTTCAGCTCCTTCCAAGTGTACCCTTCAGTGGCTTGTCAATCCTTACGCAGTGCTGCACAACCATCACCAGTGTGTAATTCCAGAGCATTTTCAGCACTCTCAAATGAAACCTGTCTACACTGAGCAGCCATTACTGCCTCCTCCTTCGCCAAGTCCCTGGAAACTGCTAACAAGCTGTCACTATGAATCTGTGGCTTCTGGGAATTTCATATGACCCCAGTGGCTGGCTTCTCTCACTGAACATTGTTTTCAAGTTCCCTCCATGTTGCAGCATGTGCTAGCACTTCAGTTCTTTTTAGGACTCAGTAATATTCCAGAGCATTAATATAGCACGTTATGTTTGCCCAGCAATTGCTGTTTGCATTTGCGTTATTTTCACTTCTTGGCAACTGTGCATAATGCAGCTTTGAAATTTGTGTGCAGAGTTTTGTTTGAACACCTGTTTCGATTCTCTTGGTTACATGCCTGTGAGTGCAATTGCCAGGTTTTTTCATTAGATTTTTAAAAATTGTGTTTTTATTTTTTTATTGAGGTAACGTTGGTTTACAGCACTGTTTATGATTTCGAGGTACAGGATCACCCTGTGTGTGTTAAGGACCTGCCAGGCTGTTTTTCACAATGGCGGAATATTTTTAAACCAACAATCCTTAAAACAAACACTTGAATTATGTGCCAGGCACTTAGCTAGGTGAGGCCAGGAGAACATAAAGAGGAATGAAAAGCTAAGCTACACCATGAAAACAATGGAATGAAAAGCATCTCCCACTCACAGGCAAAGAGTTACAAGGAAATGTTGGAGCTCACCTGGTGAAAGTGGGAGGCTGGGGGAATCAGGAGGCTTTTAAAGCTGCAGCTTTTGGAGATGTCCCTTGATGAGAAAGTCAGAGGCTAGGTTGAGAGGGAAGGACAGACTGAACCTTTGGGGTTCTCGCCTGTAAAGAACACATCTTCTGGGGTAAAGGGAGCTCAGGGGCCAGCCATTTTTTATGTAAGGCCATCTGCTAGCCAGATTGTGGGTTTCCTACTTTTACTGCTCCTTGCCTTCCTTGCCAATTTAGCTCCCCATTCAGTATTCCAATATACTTGCTAGCGACACTCAGATCTTTTACAGCAGTTCCACATCCATCTTAGAGATCTGCGGGATCATGGCATTCCAGAAGTCTCTGCCAGGTAGACAAACATGACACACACACTTAATAGACTATGTTGCAGTTCACATAAAACCAGAGGGAAAACAACGTTAACAAAAACATCTCCAGCCAAACAGTAGGTGGAAGAGTGGTTGTAACTTTGGTGTTTTACGTGAATTAATTTTATCTTTTTACTTTTCTTTTGCTCTTGGTACATGCCCCTCCCCCACAGACATACCCCCAACTTCACTCCAGTCCTTTCTCTGGCTGCTGCCTGTGCTGGTTCTAAAATACCAATTTGCCGTCAGGAACCCCCCTCACTGTCCTACAACCTCTCCTCCTCCCCCCGACTCAAAATTCTTCCGTTTGTCTTCATGGCCTGCAGGGTGGGTGGGCACTGGCCAGCGGGATCTCTGTGGCCCTTCTCTATGGGGTGACCGAGTCTTTCTCCCCTCCCCAACCCTACCCTGTAATCCAGTGGGGCGTTTGTTGCTCACACATTGCACTCTGTTTTCCCTCTGTCACCCCACAATTGGTTCCTTAGAAATTCTGTCTCACTCTCCCAACTCTCAACCTGCAAACTTCTATTCTTCCTTCAAAACCCATCCTGTGTGCCTTCAGCTCATGCTTCCTCTTCAATATAATTGTTACTTTGGGCTTCCCCAAGAGGACCCACCCTTTCAGGTACCTAGCACCTCATCTCTGTGCAGGAACCCCACCATCTTGGACTGGACAACTGAATGTGTTTGAAGGCAGCACTTTCTAGAGGGTGCCCCTCTGCACCCTCTAAAGAGACTTGCTAGCTCTTCTAGGGTGAGAAGGGACTTGCTCCTTGGGTGTGTTAAAATTATCCCTTGCCCGTTTCTCAGAGGACATGGGTCATTAGTAGCATTTCTAGGAGAATACTATCAGTTTCTGAGATTCTCAGGATGTTTTCAGGCTCCAGCTGCCAGATGGCCCCATTGCAGGGATTTCTCAATACAGTAAGGCGGCCCTTCCCAAATTATGGCAGGGGCACGCAGACTCTAAACTCAGGGCCCTTGTAGGTATAACAGTCATAATGTATAAATTCAAATAATCTCAAGTATGTCGGTCTTACTCTGAGACAGATGAAGCTCAGCCACAAAAATGCCTCGGAAAGGGGGAGAGATGCAAGATGTGGTGATATTTTATTGGCTTCTGGCGAGCTGAGACTTGGCGGAAGAGATGGTTGTGGAATTCTGTACCGCCTGGTAATTTTGCATTTTGGTAAGCTCTTCCGTTGTTCCCTTGTCTGCTTCACTTTTTAAAATAGTTTATATCAAATCCATCTAAATTCATGCTCACAGAATCCCAAGTAAAGAAGTGTGGCCATTTGGAATAGTTTGACTTGGAAAGAAAGTTAAACTCTCCTTCCTCCAGCGTCAGCCAACGAACAGGACGTCTGGCCCGTAGAAATGCACACAGGAAAATGCAGAAACACGTGACTTCCCCAGCCACACTGTAGTTCATGTGTTGTGAACGACAGCTAAAGATCTTCATCGAACTTGCTGTCCATAACTTCTATTGCACCTATTTTAATTTTTTTGAAATAAATGCTCTTACATCTAGGTCACCTGCTTGTGTGCTGTGAAAGAATTAGTCTTTGAGAGCACAATATAACGTAGAAATAACCTGTGCGGTTTCTAGAAGGATTTTTTTTTTCCTTAATAGTGTTTTATGATTTGTTCACTATGTTAAATTTAGCACATATTACATCTTGCTTGATTTGATCAAATAGCTGAAGTGACCTGTGGAATATTTTTTGAGAGAACCACGGTCTTGTAATGTGGCCATGGGCAGCAGCATCCTTTCTTTGAATTGTAATCGAAACTCTTCCCTTGAGGCCGGCGAGCGTGCAATTGCTTTAATATTTTGTTTTATTTGACTCACTCTTTTAAGTGGACATCTGAAATTCCACATATCCAAAATAAAGCTCTTGATACCCCCCCCCCCCCAAAGTCCTATGCACACACTCTGACATCTCAGCTCTTCCCAACTTCCCTGTCTGAACAGGTCACCATCCCCAGCCTGGGGCTCAGCCACTAGAACCTTCCTGCTCCTCAAACCTGCTCATTCTTTTTTTTTTTTAAAGATTTACTTATTTATGCATACAAGAACTGGGGTACATGTCAGAGACATGGGGGTGACAGGATTCACCAGAGACAGAGCAGGGAGCAGAACAGGCAGATGGACTGAAGTACACTGCCTAGGGGAGCAGTGGGCGAGGCAGGAGAGGTCTGCTGCGCCACGTGGGTCAGCTCCCCTAGCCGGGGGCAGGGATAGACCTGTATGTCATTAATAGAGACTTTCTTTTCTGAAAGATTTTATTTATTTATGCATACAAGAGCTGGGGTACAGTCCAGAGTCACAGGAGGTGAGAGGATTCACCAGAGACAGAGAAGGGAGCAGAACAGGCAGATGGACTGAAACACACTGCTGAGGGGAGCAGTGGGCGAGGCAGGAGAGGTCTGCCGCGCCCTGTGGGTCCCCCCCTTGGCCGGTGGCAGGGATCAAACTCATGCTGCAGAGGCTGTGTCTGCTTCACAGTGTGGTGTTTAACCTACTGCGCCACCAGGGAGGCCCTCAAACCTGCTCATTCTTGCCTTCTGGCAGTGGCACCAGTCAGTCTCTCCGCTGGAGATAATTAGCCCCAGATGTTTGCTGCATGACTGCGTGTCGTTTAAGACTTTACAGAAAGGCTCGCTCCTCAGAGAAGTCTTCCCAGTCACTCCTGACCAGGCAGCCTCCTATTGCCTTGATCTCATCACTCTTGGATGTGTTTGCAGCTGTTTGTCATTTCCCATCTAGACTGCAAACCGCGCTGGACCAGCACCTTGCTTGCTGCGCTCAGAACAGTCCTGGCATGTCGTGGGCAGATAGTGGGTATTTAAGTAAGTGGATGAGTGAAAAAACAGAAATGAAACTCCCTTTAGATGTCTTTCCTAAGTGGAGTTTGAAGGGCCCAGATACATAAAATTGAAGCTTTCCTAACAGTTGAATTCATTTGAAATGAAATTAAGAGTTTTCTTTCATGTGTAAAGAATACCCTTTAATAATACTTTGGATTTGCATTATCTGGACTCTCAGCATTTTTTAATGTGTTGGAGCCTTCAGTTCGGGGACTTTCTGAAAGGCTAACTTTAATAACATCAGACCTGCCATTTCCACAGGGCTTAGAATAGATTCCAAAATGCCAGAGAAAATTAAATGCAAAAGGCTCCAGTTAATTAATGTTTCAGAATAATTAATGTTTTCGGTCTGACTTTAACTGACAAGAATGGTGAATTTCAAAGTTAAAACTGCCACCTTCTCCCCATGTCTGTATTTTGTGCAATGCTCAGTCATTCCAGTTATTTATTTCCTTGAGGGGAAGTGAGGAGACATACACACATTGAATTTTAAATCAAAATAAAAAGCACAAATGTACTGATTGTTTAGGGGTGTGGGTTTCAGCATTTCTCATAACTACCTTCAGTTAAGGTAATTCCCAAATTTTCAGTTTGAATTGTTTCTAAATAATCTTTGGTGCTTGCTTGGGCAGCACATGTACTAAAATTGGAATGATACAGAGAGAAGGTTCGCATGGCCCCTGCACAAGGATGACACACAATTCATGAAGCGTTCCATATTTTTAAAGACAAAGACAAATCAGAGGCACTTTGTGGTGGTAGAGGGGCTGGAATGAGGGCAGAAAGAGCACAAGGGACTGAGGTGATGGTGCACGGGTGAGATGGTGGTGGGAACTCCCTGGGGAACACAATGGATGTCAAATATATATCAGTAAAGAAAAGAATAAATACCTCTGTCACCCAGTGCCAGAACACCGAGAGAAGGTAATGTTTGTTGAATAGAGTGTTCCAGGACTGGGCTGGCTTATTATGAACGTCTCAGTGAATTCATTGAAATGTAGGTGTGTACGTGGGACTTGGGGGGAAGGAGATATATTTTCATCTCGACTACGTTCTGTTTTGTTTATTCTTGGACTTTTGACCATAAGGAAGATTTGGGGAAAACTTAATTTTTTTCTGGCTTTTTTTTCCTTCCTGCCTCCACTATCCAATGCTCAGGTTTCTCTGTTTGCAAGAAGACTGTAAGAAGTGAGATGGTTATGTGTGGGCCTTCTGCGTACGTGTTTGTCCAGTAGACCACCTGATACCGGAGAATTTTTTGAAACGTTAGAATGTTCTTGGAGAATTCTCACACTAGGGGCTAATAAGTTCTCCAAGGTCTTTAAATTTAAGATTCTGTGAATTCATATGTACTGAACAGTCCTGAATCTTTTGCAATCACGATCTTCTACCTCCAACTCACCACCGTTTATTAATTTGTTAACAAAAGTATCTCGGTAAAGTGTTCATGGGTCTGGGCTGGGAATGGCACGGCTTTGGGCTCTGGGCTGGGGATGGCATGGCTTTCTGCCAAGGAAGGTGAAGCCTTCTCTCCCTGCAGGGTCCAGTTGAGCTTCTGGGCGTGGAGGAAGCCTCTGGCTGTGCACTGCCTGCTCCTTGCTCCAGTCGTGCCAGGAAGCAGGGGCTGCTGACTGAATTTGGGCTGAAAGGCAGCCCGGGAGCCCACCCAATTGGGTTTTGAAGGGCTCACAAAGCTCTTGCATTCAACCTTCCTTCTGGCCTCCTGAAGGGAGCTGAGCCAGAGTCAACTTATCACTTCCATGAAATTCTTAAGAGGGTCTACTGTAATTTTATTGACCAAAGACTTCACAGAAAGATAAAGTTAACCATTTCTTACATAAAATAATATTTTCTGTTTGTAACAAGTAGTAATAAAATGATGTTACTTGTTGTAACTTTAAAAAAAAAATGTATTCACACAAGAGCTGGGGTACAGACCAGAATCACAGGAGGTGAGAGGCTTCGCCAGACACAGAGCAGGGAGCAGAACAGGCAGATCAACTGAAGTACACTGCTGAGGGGAGCAGCGGGGAGGCAGGAGAGGTCTGCTGCACCATGTGGGTCACCTCCCTGGCCAGGGATCAAACTTGTGCCGCTGTGTCTTGGATGCTTCACAATGTAGAGCTCAACCCAATGCACCACCAGAGAGGCCCTATTGTAACTTTGTAATGTTATCACTTGTAATAGATAATGGGTCCAGAGTATGTCATTTAGACTTGGCAAATGAAAAAAGTTCCAGTATTTGAGAAAATATTTGAAAACTAGTGATATACTATTCACATTGAATGGTCACGTACCCCCATCTCCATAACTCCACCCCACCCATACACCAGAGATACAAAGTCAAAAAAGACTCTCAGCCTGTGGTTCCTGGACCTGGTGACTTAACGAATATTCTGAGCAGCTTTGAGACACTGAGTGTCTGGGTAGGTGGCGCGGATAGTCCTCCTGTGTGGAAAGATAGCAGAATGAGGGAAAGGCCCATCTGAATGGGGCGTTCATAGGCTCGGGTGCTATCTCAGTTCTTCCAAAAGCAGATTCTGATAGAAGGATTCCAGCGTAAGCAGTTTACCTGGGAGGTGAATCAAGAAGTTAAAGTTCCCTTCCTCTGTCTTGCCCAGAGAACTTAAAAATAAAGTAACTGACTTTTCTCACTGAGCAGATCTCGTAGATGTTTTCTTTCCGTTCCTGAACTTCTATGTCTGCTTTTGGAAGACCCCTGGAAGAAAAACCCAGTATTTACTGGGTTTGAGTAGTGGAAGTCTTGCTGCTTTGTCTTTTCCTACATCATGATTGTGTTTTCAGCAAGAGGTAGACAGAGGTTAAGCAAGGTCTGCATCTACCCAAATAAACGCTAAATAGGTTGGTTCTCTCTGTACCCCCTGAAGGAGTTGCTCATCTATTTAGTCTTACAGGTCTGGAATCTTCCTAAAACTGGGCCGTTAACTGTGCTCACAGAAAGTCGCAAAGAAGCTTTGTGTATTGGCTTCTCTGTGTGTTGTGCTTGCTTTGAGATGCAGATGCTGCTGTGAGAGTTGCTAGGATGTTTGTTCTCCTCCCTGTGGCATATTCTTTCCAGATGCTACTCTTTATCACCAATCTTACTTCCCTGTCCCTTGCAGGAGCATAGCCTTTCCCCCACATGCCACGCCCCAGAGTACCAAAGGCGGTCAGAATCCCTATGTGTCAAGGGGAACAAAATGCTGGCCCTTGTCGGGAAGACAGCTTGCTTTTCCCCCCCCTTTTTGGAGGGCCTCCCTGGTGGCACATTAGGTTAAGCGCCACACTATGAAGCATCCGCAGCCACTGCAGCACGAGTTCAATCCTTGACCAGGGAGGGGACCCACATGGTGCAGCAGACCAACTGCCTTACCAACTGAAAGTGTATTTCAGTTAATTTGTCTGTTCTGTTCCCCACTCTGTCTCTGGTGAATCTTTTCACCATCCCCTCAAACCTCAACCTCTGGCCTATGCCCCAGTTCTTGTATGCATAAATAAATCTTTAAAAAAAACCCCTATTTGGGTGTTCAGGTTATTATGGGGGTGTTGAAAGTCAAATGACACAACCCCCTCACCCCCACAAAACGATCCTGTGTCCTCTAAGCTGTAGAGCTTTGTTGCCATGCTCTGTGCCCAAGCTGCCTGCAGCCTGGACTTGCATTACCGCATCACTCTGTTTGCGTCCTGGTTGTTCCCCCAAACTGAGCCAGGACTGTGACACCAGGTGGGGAATGAGCAAGAAGGGGAACCTCATGTCCCTAAGACTCTTGAATAGTATGAATGTCCCTGTTGTCAGCACAAAAGAGAAGAAAACACTCACTGGAGAACATGAGATGTTTTAGTTTTAACTGTGTCAGTGGCTTGCTCATATTTTTTGACCAAATTCTAACCTGCAGTAGATTCATTCCAGGCTGGGCTTCTGTGCCAGTGGACTTTGGGTATAAAGGAATGGTAATTATTGCTGAAAGCAACATGTTAAAATGATGTTTTGGGGAAGATTTGATGTACTTTTATTTCCCCCTGCAGTGTTTACAGCACTGCGTCAAGAGAAGGGGGCGATTGGCGCTTACTGAGTCAGGTCGCGGGGTCTTTAGCCACCATCTCCCGTACACTCCAGAGCAGCCCGGGGGACTCTGCTTGACTTTGTCACCTCATTAGAGTTGCTCAAAGTCACAAGTCTACCTTCATCCCGTTAAGGACGTTGTCTTTGACAGCTGCATTTAATTTTTCCTTTTTTATTTGTTTGTTGTTGGAGATGTCGCTGGCCTGGTCTCAGCGTTTCAGCTGCAGCTGCTTTTGAATTGAAATCGAGCATTGCTTAGGACAATAGTTGAAAGTTGGTAGATTTTGAAAACCAAAAGGAGAACGTATTATATGTTTTCTGCTTTTATGCCCTTTCGTGTAGTCTCTGTAAGCATGTGGTAACAATTTCTTAGCATTGTGTAATTTCTTTCTGAATACCTTATCCTCTAGCTTATTATTTTTGGCCCCTCTTTCACAAAAATAAAACAAGAAACTAAATCGCCAATTAAGGAAGAGTTTGCCTTAATTGAGTTGTTCATTGGCTTTTAAGAGTTTGTTATCCTTTCAGAAAATATCTTCTGAAAAAGTCGATCCTATTTTAATAAACCCTTGTATTTCTTAAATTTCTTTCTACTCTCTTAATTGAGATTAATACCACCCTGATCTCTCTCGACTGTTCAACAGAAAAATCGGGCCTCTTTTCTCATACATGTATATGATACCGGAATTCGAGGGTGGTAATTATTCAGCCTTCATGTCTTGTATTCGTGCTGCAGGTTCCCATGTCCCGCTGGCTGTGCTGATACTTCACTAATACACAGGCCAGTCACAATTCACACTCTGTTTGCAGAGGCTGTACCTTTTATTCAATAACAAATTCCTTTCTGAGTGAATAGGGAAACAGGATTTCTTTTTGGATATTTCACCCAGTCCCATGTTTCTGTTAAGGGAAATGATGGTATCATTTGTGTATTACTCTAAAAAGATCATGGCATTAGAATTCAGGAGATTGGGGGGGGGGGGGGATCAGATTCCAACTTGGCCATGCACCTGGGTCTGGAGTGTAGACAAGTCAACTTAATGTGGTTTGGCAGCTGTTTTGTCTTCTGTGGACTAAAGACCAGAAATCTGTTTTCTACGTCCTTATTGTAATGAGACGAGCCAACAAAGGAAGAGTATCTTTCATACAAGGATGCCGTGGATAGTAAAGATAGATGCAATAAACTATAAATCTGTGTATGTTCATGTCTTGTTTCAAATTCAGTTTTTACTTAGAACTGAGTAACCTCAAAGACTGCCTAATAATACTCAAAACAGCTAGGATATACCTTTGGTCACGAAAGAAACTGAAAGGATTTCTTTGTACTTCAGAATGTTCTTCTTGCTGATGGTTGTAAGGGCAGTGGAACCCCAGTGGGCAAAGTCTTCTTGGTCTTGACTAAAGGGAGCAAGAACCCACCTTAGCCTGGAGAATTCACCACAATAGCTCCAAGAAGGGACCTAGCTTTAGATGGAATTATAGCTTCTCAAGCTCACTGGATCAGCCACTTAACAAGGACCTATACAGGGCCTCCCCGGTGGCGCAGTGAGTTAAGCAATGCACCATGGAGCATCCACAGCCACTGCAGCACAAGTTTGATCCCTGCCAAACATGTGAGGGGACCCACATGGTGCAGTAGACCTCTCCTGCCTCACCCGCTGCTCCCCTCAGCAGTGTGTTTCAGTCCATCTGCCTGTTATGCTCCCCAACCTGTCTCTGGCGACTCACCCCCACACCTCTGACCTGTCCCCCTGTGCTTGTATGCATAAATAAATAAATCTAAAAAAACCCTATAGAATCTTGGCACATACCGTTAGTGTATATTGAAGCACTAAGGCACAAGACAATTTGAAATTTATATTGTTATGCTTTAGTGCAGAAAGTAAAACTCTTTCATGGTAAGATATTGGTATTCTTTATACCTTGGGATGAGCTGATTTTAAAAAGAATTATGTTGAATTTTTCCATCTTATGTTGGAAAGAAAGAGAATTAGAAATTCCTGCAGAATACCATAATTTTGAATTCAGTAGTCAGAGCTACTTCAAAATCAGGAGGGAAAGGTAGCTGTTGGCAGCATGGTAACTGGAAGAGTTCTGCCAAGACTCAGGACTACGTCCCCATGTGACTGGAGTATTCTCTTTGATCTGTGGAAGGTTCCCTGTGCGCGCTTTACGCTAATTCCAGCAAACCTCCACGCTCATTGGTAGGACGTCCTCCCCTTTAGGGGGGCCCTGCTCCCCTAATGACACTGCCAGTGCCCCTTAGGCTCCACCTACCCTGGGTTCTGAGGTGTCTCATGAATAAGCCACCGTCTGCTCTTCCTCCACCCCTGCATCGGCTGCTGTCAGCTGCTCCCTCTGTCACCTTCCCCCTGTCAGAGCAGACTCCAAGAGTCTTCCTCTTCCACACTGTGCAGATGTCTTCACTTTTTGTGAACTCCAGATCCCATAACACGCTCAGTGTCAGATTGATGAAGGATGTCCTGATGTTCACCTCAGTCCGCATCTTAGCAACCAAGTACCAAGCATGTTGCTGCTCTCTAGGAGTACAGGTGAAAAGGTGAGCTAGAGGTGCACCGTCAAGCATACTGAAGTGATTTCATAGACTCCACACTTAGGGACGTCCTTGGGTCAGTTCATCTTGCCAGGTGCTATGTAACATCTTCAGTAAATATAGACAGAGGAGCCAAGAGCCAAAAAGAAATGCTTGGGGCATACATCTCTGCTTTAGGGTCTGGAGAGCTGAGAAGTGCTAGGCTTGGAGAGACACAAAGGAAAAGGCAGAGGAGATATTTGGGGCACAGGTTGGGATGAGAGAATAGGCCCTTTGTAATAATGTTGCGTCCTTACCTGGAAACGACTGTGGCCTCATCATGGAGCCTCTCCTTGGCAAGAATTGTCTGAACTCGGGTGTTGGAAGCCTTCCATCTTCTGTGTCAGCTCTACGACCTGACTTGAGGTGTGTGACGCACAGAAGCAGTTTCATTGCTCCAGGAATAGCCTTGCTCATATTCTAAACATACTAGACAGATTCTTGAACTGAAGATAAGGGTTCACTTACCACAAACAGAAGAGGAACCTGATCCAATGTGAGGCACCAGGCTCGATGCTCTCAAGCTGTGACTCCTCTAGCCAAGTGAAATAGGCTATTTACAAACACGGCATGGCCGAGTCTCATATCATTTCTTTAATTCCCAAACTACAAAATGTGTTTCTCTTGTGGGTCTTACAAAGAATGCCCAATAGCCCCCCTCCCCAAAAGACAGGCCCGTTCATTTAGCTCTTACCTCTTTCTTTGATAAAATGCATGGTTTCTTTATTGGTTTGCATCCAAAATGTGGGCTACTTGCTGATTCCCAGAGAACTCACCGCGCCCAGTTGTAGATTAAGAAGAAAGGAAGAGGTGAAAATGACAGCAAGGAGGAAATCACGCTACACATGATATGGTTTACTTATTTTCACATGGCCAGGGTAAACTTGCCCGTAGGCTACACCGGAACATTTATTGGCAGTAGAGACTAGAAAGAGCTCCAGTCCCCAGCCGTTGCTTGAGAAAGCAGAGCCTCCACGTGAAGGAATATACCCGAAGTCTCTCCCACTGTCAGTTGCCCATGACACAGCTTAATGCCTACCTCTCCCCAGAGGACCTTTATCAGAAAAGCATCCCAGGTGCTGAGGGACACCATCCTGTAACACAGACATGTACAGGTGGAGGGTTCCACAGGACAGTGGAGTAACTGGGTAGGTCTCGCTCCATTGCCGTTCATCCTGCCCTCTGCTTCCCATCCTGAAAAATGACCTGGGGTCTTCTCATTTTTCATCAGCCTCTTCCACCCTCACCTGCATGCTAGTGTCTACTTCCTGTGGCTCTCACCGAGTAGACACCAGCAGAAATGGCCATCCCAGATATCTTCTCTGGTCCTCTCTTGTCCAATGCTACCTCTGATCACGCTCCAGAAAGTATAGACTGTTTTAGGGAATCTGATGAATGAAGGTGCCATGGATGGGATGGGAAGGAGGACTTGGGGTAGCTGTAGAAGGCTTGACACCCTGGGGATTTTAGAGAGTATTCACTGACCTAAGTAGATGTAAATACACTTCATGTGTAGTGACCAAGTTGTGCCAAGAAGAG
The DNA here is from genome assembly GCA_019455555.1 of Galemys pyrenaicus. Lineage (NCBI taxonomy): Eukaryota > Metazoa > Chordata > Mammalia > Eulipotyphla > Talpidae > Galemys > Galemys pyrenaicus. Next base: position 7,814,800 of record JAGFMF010011726.1, on the reverse strand, counting down.
CTGCTTACCCACTGCTCCCCTCAGCAGTGTGTTTCAGTCCATCTGCCTGTTCTGTTCCCCACTTGTCTCTGGTGAATCCTCTCACCTCCTGCTACTCTGACCTGTACCCCAGTTCTTATATGCATAAATAAATCTTTTTAAAAAAGATAGGTGCTTAGGGTAATTGATAAGGAGCTATGAACTCTGGCTTCATATATATATATATAATTATGACTTTTATACACATATAAAATACCAAATATAATTTTTTGTAGTCATTAACTGGATAATTTGGGTAATACTATGTCACAGCTCTGTATGAGTGCATGCTTCACTCACCCCCCACTGGGTTACTTTGAATAACTGTGCCCATGTTGGTAGAAGTCATAACACAGAATGAAAATGATGACTATTCATCTGAATATAACTTAAGAAGGTTTGTATCTTCATCACAGGAACAGTTTAGGTTAAACTTGATGATCCTCTTACTAAATGTTTATGAAATACTTCAAATTAGAACCAAAGTTAGAAATCAAACTTTTATTATCTTTTTCCTCTAAGCCAGAAGAGAGATGGTATCTCAAGTTTGGTTATTTAAAGATAGGTAACTATTTTAAAGCCAAGACAGTAAATGACGACTTGGGTTTTACATTGTAAATAGAACATCTCACAGTAACTCATGCACCTTTTCTTAAGCAGTGTAAGTTCCAATCTGGCAAATAATGTGAAACTTACAAAATCTTCTCTACTTCCTTCCAAAAAGAAGGAAAGCCAGGACTTGCAAGGGTGAACGACCCTGGCTGACGCGGCCTGTCCACGAGTCCCGTTCACCTGGGAGAGCTGCCAGCACAAAGAAAGAGGTGGCACTGGTGCTTTCCTTAGGCTCCGCTGTGTCCCATGTACTTGCCTCAAGTCCTATAATTGGAATAGCCACACCGACATTTTCAAAGTCTCCCCTTTGGCAATGAATCTGGCTGCAGAAACATCTTAGTTGTATCAGACATTTAAAACTGTTTATCTCTTCGTCCTGTCCACACTGATTTGTTTGTCTTGCGTGCCTGCCTTCCTCAAGTCTATAAAATTTCGGCTGCTCTGCAGGAGGCCCAAGTCTGTTGTCTACATGTGTCTGTTTAAACCCAACACTCCTCAACTCTTTAAAAGAATTCTCCACCACAGCCTGAAGCTCTTACCCCTGATTTGCTCAGCTCTAAATCTAGAGACGCAAAATACAAAGTTTTTTTCCACTGTGTCCTTGCCCATGCTTCCTGAATCTTCTATTCACATGTTTTTCTACCCTTCTCCAGTGCAGTCAGGCTGTACGTTAACTCGTGCCACTTTTTAGAACTTCAAATGGTGCTTTAAGCTGAGTTGAGCACGTCAGCCAGCAAGGGTTCATTGCACCACAAACCCCTGACTTTACAGGAGCAGGTAACTCTTCACTCAGTCTGAAACTTCTCCCTTGTTGCTGTGCTTGGCTCTCCACTTAAACCCACCCCAGTCGGTCCCTGCATGGATGTGTAATTCCTGACCTTGCCAGCAGACTTGGTTCTGATTACTTGAAATGAAAATAACAAAAGTAACGTTGCTCTCTTTTTTTAAAGCTTTTTAATAATTAGCTTATAAAACAAGGAAAGATCTGAACCCAAGTTGAAAAAAAAATTTCTATTTCGAGGGCTTCAACTTTTGTTAAATGGTTCTCATTTTATATAGCAAATCATTTCCATGGAATCTCATAGCTGGCCCCTCTGTGGCCTTTCATTCCCTACCCCGATCTGCATCCATTTTTATCTTCCACGCATCTGTCTAGGGTAATGAAAGCTACATTTGACTTTGTAGTAACTCGCCATATGATTCCAGTCTGCTTGGTGTATATATTTTGATAGCTGAATCAAGAGGAAATGTTCAGAGGACTTATATTTCATCTGTTCGCAATTTCTTCCAACAAAAGAAGTGTGACAGATGAGATGCTCAGCCTTCATAACCCTGCCTCAGTCTCTCTTGCCTTCATTCTTAAGATTTGTCACAAGTTTCTGTCCAAGTTTCCGGAATAAAACATGCCCTTCCCTGCAGTGGTCCTGCATAAAAGTGAACTGTTGGTTTGCGAGGAAAACACAGACTGGCCAGGCACGGCCGGAGGGGTTCCTGTGCTGGGGACCACTTCCAGCTCTGGGCCATCCTCTAAGGAGGAGTCAGCTTAGGTCCTAGTGTCACGCCAGTCCGTGAAGTGAAAAAGCGTCAGGGAGGATGTCAGGAACGTTAACTGCACGTGAGGTGAATGTCTGCAGTCTCTTGCGACATAATTTTTTCTCCTATTCCGAAGAAACAAAGAAATTGGAGAAACTCATGAGTTTCCGTTTATCATGCAAACTGTCCCCAAGTGAAAAAAAGTTCTTTTCAAATTTAAATTTTCCATTTTTAAGAAGTGAAGTTGTTACTGTTTATCACTGTCTCCTCCTAACTAGAATGAAAAGTCCGTAACGGCAGGGGTTGTCTTCTTCTTTTTTTTTTTTTAAGTAGCTATGTGATTTTTTGTTTTAAGATTATTTATGCATACAAGAGCTGGGGTACAGGCCAGAGGCACGGGGAGTGAGAGGAGTCACCAGAGACAGAGCGGGGAGCAGAACAGGCAGATGGACTGAAACACACTGCTGAGGGAGGGGAGCAGCGGGCGAGGCAGGAGAGGTCTGCTGCGCCACTTGGGTCCCCTCCCTGGCCTGGGATTGAACTGGTGCTGCAGTGGCTGTGGATAGCTACAGAGTGTTGCGACTTAGCCCCTTACACCACCAGGGATGCCCCTGGACTCTTTAAAACTTACACATAAATAGTCTTCCAGGAACCACTACATTCTGTTTTACCATTTATTTAGTGGTTAAAATATATTTTACACACCTGCAGCGTGGTTTTTGTCATTCTGCACAGGCTCAGTTTAGAGACAGGCCTCCCTTCAACCCAACAATGTGCTGAATTGCTTTGCGGTGTTTGCTTGATGAAGGGCTGAGGCCCCGCCTATCACTTTCTCTCCCCATGACGGGCCTTGGGGCTGACCCAAGCCTTTAACCATGGCACGGAGTATGTCCCAGACTTCTGCATTCCTTGGGCCAATAAAGTTTCACCAGAAAGTCTTTATCAACATACCGGTACTAAGTTTTTATTTTACCAGAGAAAGACTTGACCAACCAAAAAACCACAACCCATCTGTTTTCAGCATCATTTGTTAAAAGATATTTTATAACCAAAAGAGAATATAACCTGCCAATAAAGGACCATCCTTGATCTGCGTTTCCTGTCTTGGTAGAGATCAGAAACAGCTCAGGACAAGCATCTAGGAAGCACTTTCCCTGGTGCCCTGACAAAGAGGCTTTCTTCCATCACCATGGACAGAACGATGACCCCAGCGAGGGCCGAGGCTGGCTGGGAATGCGGTCCACAGGCTGTCCATTTGGGCTGTGTCTCCAGTGCTGGGAGGTGAGGCCACCGTCCCCGTAAGCCGGCTCAGCTGTTACCAGTTAGGGGCCTGGGGCAGCGGTGAGCCTGGGGCTTGGAGACTTTCACAGCCCTAAATGCCCGTAAGAAAAACGGTCTGTTTTTAAACATGGGTAATGGAAAAAGACACCCTGGTGAACATGGGGGAAGGTGTGAAGCCTTCCCCAGCAAATCAAATCAGTGTCTGACCTGATGCCAGTGGAAAAAAGGGAGAAAAGCGTGTAGAGTAAGTTTTGCAACTGCAGCCGCCCTGGGGGTCTTTCTTTTGAACCGCTTAGCATTAAGAAACTGCTTGTTCTCATTTTCAGTGCTGGTGATTTTAAAAATACCCAGTTTGGTTCTGCTCAATAGAAAGAACGTTCAGCAGGTGACTACTTGGTATAAAGTTTTGTGTTCAGGGCAGGGTATTGGGTCTTTAAATTCTGGCCAGTCTCCACGAAAAGGATTCCTCCTGGAGACAGGCCAGTCATGAAGGCAGGCCATCTGTGTTCGTGTGTTTGGGGGAATAGTATTTAATCATTACCTGAAAGGTGCAGACACCGCTGGCTACAGTCCCCTCCACCAGGGCTGGTGACCAGCACATTTTAGGGGTCCGTTGTTCATTGTTCATCTCGGGCCTATGTTAGCGGTCCTCCAGCCTCTAAGAGGAATCTGGGGCTTGAGGGGCAAAGGAGCTGATAGAAGTTCTAAACCACAGCTGTTTTGGGGTACCGAGTGCCAGGAATTGTTATTTTGGTGACCAAAAGTATAAAAGCTCTAGCATCTGCTCTGCGTTCCTTTCTCTTCTTGTTGCGTGCCTCCCTGGGGGAGGCTGTTTCTTAGCCCCAGGCCCAGGTGTATGAGACAGGCAGACTGTGTCTGTTACCAGCTGCCCCCACTGCAGGGCTAGGTTTTGGAATAGGCAAGCTCTGGGCTAGAATGCATTTTACAGGGTTTTTTTTTTTTTTTCCCTTATGATGTTCTGAAGCAACTTGCTGCTTTTAGCAGCAGGATGTAAGACTGGGGACCAGACCCAGCAAGGCCTCTAGACTTGTTGTAACCGAGATCTTAAACTCTAGGACGAAACCTGCTTATGGCCAAGTCCGACCAGCATTACATATTTCTCCTGCTCAGTTATTTAGTGCCCTCTCTTCCCCCCGGAGGCAGGGGTGGGGTGGGGGTCCCGGAGGTCCCTGTGGTTTGGTATGATAAATTATATGATCAGTCAACCCATGTACACATCGCTGACCCGTCACCTGCCCTGAGTTACCAGGGCCACCGTGAGCCTCGGTGCCCAACGTCTGAGTGTTAACAGCGTGCATTTGGCCTGGGTGACCCCGGCCTACTGCAGCTCCATGGAAGGCTGATCGAGAATTTAGGCTTTCAGAAACCTGGCCAGAAATCTTTCTCTTTCACATCAGTCCCACATCTGGTGCTGAGGGCCATACTGTCAGGACTAAACATGCTACAGAACCGGAAATGAAGGTTTAGGAGTTGAGGCCGTAATTTCAAAGTAGAATCTTAAACCCAGGATTGGGCTCTTAACCAGACTACTTTAGCAGACATAATGTCTTCCAACTTGAGAAGAACGGTGTAATTTCAAATGACCTGTTTTCTTCTCTGAGCAAGTTGCATAGTATTATGAAGTCGTCTCCCTCTCAGAACGGGCTTGAGTCCTACCTGTACCCAAGTCAGCCCTGTAAACGAATGCAAATGAGTTGCCTTTTCCAGTTTTGGTATCTTTTCTGGTGGTGGCAGCGGTGGTGAGGCTTTAGATAGCATGTTGCTGTTTAGTTTAATTCCTTTTCCTTATTCAGAGCTGTAAGGGGGTGAGTAGATTAACATTAAAATGGGATTAAGTCTCTTAATTTTTTTTAGAGATGTATTTATGCATACAAGTACTAGGGTACAGGCCAGATGTATGGGGGGTGAGAGATAGAGTGCAGAACAGAACAGGCAGATGGACTGAAACACACTGCTGAGGGAGGGGGAGCAGCGGGCGAGGCAGGAGAGGTCTGCTGCGCCATGTGGGTCTCCTCCCAGCCGGCGGCAGGGATCAAACCTCATGCGGTCTGCTTCATAGTGTGTTGCTTAACCCACTGCGCCACCAGGGAGGCCCCGTGTCTTCTTTTTAAAGTATCATGTGTTAGCAGCATTTTGGGGGGAGTTGGGGTAGGGAATAAGGTCAGCCAAGAATGGTCCTAGAGAATGTCAGTACCTCATGGATGTTCTTGAGGGGAGGCCAGGGCAGGGTGGAAGGTCACAGGACAGTGTGAGGGGAAGACTCTGCCGTTGACTGAGACCGTCAGACCCAGACAGGTACTGCGGCCAAGTTACTCTGTTTCCCCTGGTCTGCGCCAAAGTGTGCCATCTCAGGGGAAGGAACCGCCCTCTGGTCCAGCTGCACGTGCTTCCTTAGGAAGTACTCGGCCTATGGGATCTTTGCCAAACGCTGTGGAGCACTTCTGTGTCCTGATGGATATGTTGCTCCTGTGTATTTTAAGTTCCGTGAGGATGGATACTGTCTCACCTACCCTGTAATTGCTTGATTTGTAGGCTCAGGACATTGGACTGCAGATGATACTAAGTGAGCCCTGAATTTCTCTGGCAACCTTAACAAAGATTTCATCACCGCTTCCTAAAAGGCTTCCTCAAACTCCAAAGCATTCTGTGCACTGCACCGACACTATCCAGCCTGGTGCAATGTTCCGCAGTCCCTCTTCAGCTCACGATCCCTTGGCTGCTTGCTGTTTATCTCTAGCTGGTGCTCTCTCTTGCCTCAGTTTCCTCTCCTGTAATGCGGCTGGGAACAGTGAGGACTGTTTTGAGGTTTAAGAGTGTATATGTGCGTGCACACTTTGCACTCGCTTATGTCTGTGCGTGCATATGTCCGTGGGTGCGTACAGCTTCCCTTTAGCCTCCTTGCTCTCCAAGGCCTCGCCCCCCTGGTCCATTCTCTGATCCAGCCATCTGACAGGCTCGTGTCTGCGTTTTCACTGGTTTTTCCTCTCCTCTGGAACTTGTAACATGCTGCTCCCTTTCCTAGACATCTCTTACGCTGCCTCCCTGACCATCTGCTGTTATTCTCCCCACTTAAATATCTTTCCTGACTCTCCAAGACTAGGCTAACAGAGTGCCCCTTGCTGGTATGTGTTCCTAGATCTAATATTCGTTCATAGTCTGTGTGTTCCTTCACCTAGCACCTACTACATTGGCGTTCACGCCGTGGCATTTACCTCACTGGCTTGTAATTGTCTGTCTGCGTGTCAGCCCCGCTCTTACCAAGGTGTCAGTTCCATGAGGGTAGGAACACGGCCCACCTGGTTCCCTGAGCCTTGGTATCTCCGCTCCCTAGCCCAATGCTGCACTCATTGACACACAGCCCGAAGTACTTACTGGTGTCTTCCGAATGAATGAGAGGGCAGAGACAGGCTACTCAAGAACATCCTCCCAGGAGTTAAGTTTGGTGGCTGAGCGGGTCTCATCTTTAAGATCTGTGGGGACTAGGGTTGATTACCTAACATGTTGTGTTCTTGCTGATGTGTATACAGAATCTCTTGTTTTGGGTGTTGTTTAGGTACCAGGAGTCTGGAATTTCAGAATTGACGTCTAAATCATCCAAGTTATGAATAATGGTATAGTGTGCAACTTGCTTTGAGCTACTTCTAGGCACCTTGATGGTATTTTAAGAAACAGCTTTGGCAGGAGTTCGCTTTTGTCCATAATAGCAAAGACGCCGCACTGGCAGTGGCTTCGGTGAGTGTCATTCTGTACATTGAAAAAAGGGGAATAAACTTGCACGGTTATTAGCAATTCAGAACTCTCTGTAGTATAATAGTGCTTCATGTTGGCCTCAGGTGTTCTTCCTTCACAAAATCCTCTTGAGATCATTCCAGCCCATGGCAGTCATGTCTAGATTTGAGCCTATACGGACATTTTTATTTGTACTTCCCCTTTCGTACACGCTGTGTACCATCACTGACTTCACAGGGTTGTCACATAGCTTCACCTGCATGCAGAACTTCAAAGAACATGAACTTCATCTTACATATCCCTCAATATTAATGTGAAGTGCAGCTTTATACAACAAAATAGGTGCTCGGTAATTTTTTTTAAGATTTTATTTATGTGGGCCTCCCTGGTGGCACAGCGGGTTGAGCGCTGCATTGTGAAGCATCCGTGGCACAGCAGCCACTGCAGTGAGAGTTGGATCCCCGGCCAGAGAGGGGACCCACATGGCGCAGCAGACCTCTCCTGCCTCGCCTGCTGCTCTCCTCAGCAGTGTATTTCAGTTGATCTGCCTGTTCTGCTCTCCTCTCTATCTCTGGTGAATCCTCACACCACCTGTACCCCAACTCTTGTATTCATAAATAAGTAAATCTTTAAAAAAGATTTTATTTATGAATACAAGAGCTGGGTATAGGTCAGAGACACAGAGGGGAGCAGAACAGGCAGATCCACTGAAACACACTGCTGAGGGCAGCAGCAGGCGAGGCAGGAGAGGTCTGCTGCGCCAAGTGGGGCCCCTCCCTGGCTGGGGATCAAACTTTCACTGCAGTGGCTGCTGAAGCCCCACAGTGTGGCGCTCAACCACTTGCACCAAAAGGGAAGCCCAGGTAATTTTTTTTTTTTTAAAGAGAAAAACATATAGCAAAATCTTTAGGTTATAATAAGAGAAAAGATCAAACTAACCCTATTTTGCAAAGCCTGCATAAAGAATACTGGAAGGAAACAGAACAATAGACAAACTTAATTATGTTGGCAGAGGGGACCATGAGTAACTTACTGTCCATAGTTTTCTAGATTTTCCACTTTGTCTACAGCCATACCTATTTTTTATTATGAACACAAACCCATAGATGTTACTACTTTTAAAAGGAAGACATTTTCTGGCTTGACACTCGTGGCCGCGCATGGTAGGCAGGAGGGAGCAGAGGCTGGGGCTCACCCACCCAACGGCAGCATAATTCCTATTTGTCGGGATGATCAGGGTGAGGTGGTGCCCTCGACCTTCTTCTGGTGGAAATTTGAAAAGGTTTTTTCTGGAAAAGCAGTTAAGGGCAGTGCTGCCATGGTGTGTTTTGGAGCTATGCTTAGGAACTGAGAAGTTACATAATGCCGAGAAATTAAGATCATAATCCAAGTTTCTTAACAAATCCTATGCAAAATGTTTTTGTGGTGCAGTTATGTCATTCTGCTGGATGTACCCTGAACTACTTCTTAGGTCTTTGACACCCAAGCCCATAGACAATAGCTTCTCGCAGGTACCGCGCTGGTAAGTCTTCCTGTATTGGGTCTCTCTCGTGTCACTTCACTCGCATTATCTCATTTAATTCTCACAACCACCTAAGAAGGCGGGTGTTGTTATTTACCAGGAAGGGTTCAATAGATTGCAAAAGGGACCCAAGTGCTTCTTGTATGGCTGCTGTTGCACGTGGCCCTCTGCTGGGCGCTTGGAGATGTGGTCTGTGTCTTCAGCCAAGAATATCTCTTGGGGAGAGGCTAGAAAGGGATGGAAAAGCTAAGTGATTAAGATTCAGGTGTTGCGGGCTTCTCTGGTGGTGCACAAGGGGTTAAACAATGCACTATGAAGCATCCACAGTTGCTGCAACATGAGTTCGATCCTTGCTCCCCACCCACCCCCGGCCAGGGAAGGGACCCACGTGGCACAGCAGACCTCTCCTGCCTCGCCCGCTGCCTCCCTCAACAGTGGATTTCAGCCGATCTGCCTGTTCTGCTCCCAACTCTGTCTCTGGTGCATCCTCTCACCCCCCGCGACTCTGTCATGTACCTCAGTGCTTGTATGTATAAATAAGTATTTTAAAAAGAGATGCAGGTGATGCATTGGAGCACAGAGAAGGCAAGAGCTGGTCAGATGCCTCAGCATGGTACTTGGTGACTGGCCATCACCCGTCCATCAGGTTCACGCACTCCTGGTTTCAGCAGGCAAGAGTGGCCTTGTCCTAAGCCCATCTCTGCACCTGCTCCTCCTCAGGCTGTTCGCAGCCATCACGGTGCTTATGTGTACTGAGTCATCACTTCTACACACCGTTTCATTCATTCCTCACAACTACAGTGTGAAAGGAATGCTCTCTGCTTTGCAGGCGAAGAAATGGAAGTTTGAGAGCTCAGGCAGCAGGCTCAGATTAGCTAGGGAACTGAGGGGCTTAGGAATGAAGTCCAGTTTTGTCTGATGGCCAAGTCATGCTCCAGTTTATCCAGCCCGCGATGCGCGCCTCACGTCCATCTGTTCTCTCTCTCCTGGTCATCCTGAAAATCAGCGCCGCGGAAGCCACAGCTGCTGTCTCTCACCTTAGTCCACTGCTCTCCGATTTTCCTTTGCTCTCTGGACCTAGGTCCACTGCCTCTTGGGCCTTCCCTGTGGTGGACCAGTAGACTACTGCTTTGAGTGCCAGCCTGGGGTCTGCGAGAAGAGATGGTCCTGGTGAGACGTGAACCAATGGAAAATGCACAGAAACATCAGCAGGAAAGACAGTCCATGGCCGAAGAGTGAGGGGGAAGGAAGTGCGGACTTCCGGCCGCATCCCTTAGGAAGTGACTCCTGCATTTGGTTACAGAAAGAGGCTTCATTTCAGAATTCCAAAGAACTAAGTTTTCTCTTTCTTCATTTCCTCTCTCAGACTTGACTAGGTGGGGATTTCGTTGGTCTTTGAAAACTCCATCTGTAGTTTCCATTTCACTTTTTAAAGAAAGATTTATTTATTTACGCATACAAGAACTGGGGTACAGGCCAGAGGCGCAGGAGGTGAGAGGAGTCACCAGAGACAGAGTGGGGAGCAGAACAGGCAGATGGACTGAAACACACTGCTGAGGGGAGCAGTAGGCGAGGCAGGAGAGGTCTGCTGTGCCATGTGGGTCCCCTCCCTGGCTGGGGATCGAACTCGTGCTGCTGTGCTGCACAGTGCGGCACTCAACCCAATGTGCCACCAGGGAGGCCCCCATTTCACTTTTAAAACAACAAATGCTCTTCAGCAACTCTCCTGGCCAGTCTTGGGTGCCAAATAAGAAGAAATGCTCAGCCCGGAGATGGAAATGCTGAGAAGCTGCCTTTTGTCACAGGTAGCTGCTCTGGACACACTCCTGCTTCCGTTGTGTGAGAACAGTGAGCTTGTGCTTGTGAAAACATGAAAGTTTCTTAAATGCAGCAAAACTGACAGCAGCCAGTAGTAATGTTAATGTGTAGGTCAGTCTGCTTTGGGGCCCCGTAAGTGTCATAAAACTTACAACCACAAGATGTCACTGCAGTATCAGGCCTGGTGTATAGACTTGCCATTGTGTTTCCTGCAGTTTATAAACCATCAGGGGAAGACCCAGTCCAGGACACAGCCTGGCTTCACGCATCTTCTTCCCCTTTTTCGGCCATGGACTGCTTTTCCTGCTGATATTTTGTGTGTTTTCCATCGGTTCACATTTCACCGGGAGCTTATCTTAGTTCTCTCTCTAAATTTAAGTACCTTCTTAGCTTTTAATTTTGGTACAAATGACCTCAGGAATCCCCCCGCTGCAGTGTTATCTCAGCACTTCAATTTTTGCAAAGGGATATAAAGAACAGCATAGCTCTGTCACTTATATGTGGAGGGTTTCAACGTAGGTCAGGGTGGGAAAAAAAAGAAATTAGATCAGGGTGCGGATAAATGTCATGAGTAATACTGTTAGGAATCTTGCTTTATTTTTTAAAAGATTAACCTGGGGAGGTGAAGTAGGAACCCGTATCAGTTACACAAAGCCAGGGGAATGGGGAGCTCTGGGTGCCCCTGAACCTCCGGAGAGAGAGAGGTATGTTGTGGTATCTTAATTTATTTTTAAATGGTTGCTTGCTTCTCTAGGTGTAGTCAGTCCCCATAGTTTCCACACCCCCCCACCCTCCCCACCCCCAGCACTGTCACCAAAGTCCCTTGTGCTTGTCCCGTCCCGGCCTTGACCCCACCCCCTCCCTCTTCCCTGCAGATGACTCTGATTTGTAGTTGTCTGTTTATTTTTGTTTTGCTATTGTGTCCATTTTTCTGATGAAGAAGGTTGAGATATTGCCCCATAATCAGCTGAATCAGAACTGGAAACCTTACTCTGTTATCCTGGGGAATGTTAGCATTAATTTATGTTGAAACAGTTTGCAGCATCCCCAGATCCAAAAAATAAACTAATAACCAGGAAAGCTCTACTTTTTCAGATAATGAGGGAGACCTGTATCATTTTAAAAAAAAAAAAAAAAAACTAACGCGGAGTCTTAAAAGATCCACTTGTGCATTGGTCAGCAAATATCTGAGTCCTGCAACGAAAATACCATGTTGTGCATAGTACAGAGACCTATTAAAAATACCCTCAAGCCACAAGAAACAAAATAGTCAAGGAGAAAGGGACAAGGAAAGATTTGTCCACACAAGTCAGTGGAAAACAATTGGCTGGCAGAGGTGTTTCCTGGATTGATGGAGGGGGTGGCAAAGCAGAGGTTAGGGCTGCAGTCCAGGGCGAGTTCCAGCCCTTCTATGGGTTCTTTATTAGACTGGCCTTAAATAAATCTGTAAATGAAAAGAGTATTACTTAGGTTGCTTCCACCCTGCCATTCTGTGGTTCTAGGGTGGAATAGGAGAAGGGGAGCTAATCCAAATCAACAGAGTCCACCACGAAGCGTGCCTCTGTAACCCAGACGCGGCCAGAGGATGCTTGATCCTCTCGTTAGGTGGTCTGGTCCAAGGAGGACAGGTGAAAGCAAGACAGGAGGTGGGGTGGGGTGGGAGGACTGTTTGCAGTTTCCCGATCCCTGGCTTAGATGTGGAGGGGAGCAGACTTGAAGCTTCTGGAAAGATTCCGTAGAGGAAATAGCAGAGGCCTTCTGGAATATAACTTTGGAAGTACTGTGTCAGAAGGAAGAACTTGGTGCGGTTGAACAGAGGAGTCACAGGGATGATTGAACATTTGAAAAATAAGACCTGGGAGGAGAGGTTAGAGAAACAGGGGTTACATAACCTGGAGCACCTCGGAGATGACTTTGGCCAGCTTCTTCTAGAACAGGGCTCTCACTATCTCCGTGCGGAGAGCTATGACTGGCCGTTTGTCCATTTTTTGAGGTAGGACAGACTCCAGCTGAGCCACAAAAATTTTAGATTTCATCTGTGGAAAAGTTTTTCCCCGCAGTAGTTGTGAAATACACAAAATACATCGTGGAAAGAAGTTTATAGAATTTTCTTCCTGTCTTTTAAAAAAAAAAAGAACCCACCAGAATACAGTAGAACCTTTTTCAAATTACGATACTGGAGGACAGGCTTACCTTGACATTACAGATGTGTCGCATCCAGCATCTGGTAGAACTATTTGGTTTGAGGGGCCCAGGACAGACCCACAGAAGAACAGATTTTGTGTTACAGTAAATCATCTTAGTTCTAAGAGTGGGTTCTGGAGGGAACACTCCTGTTTCTTTTCATCTGCACTTTGGAGAGTGAAATGGGGTGCTATTCATATGCTGGGGCAACTGGCATAAAATGACATTGCCCCCCACAAACTAACATGGTCACCCCGATTCTGGGGGATCTTGTTGGAGCGATCATCTTAAAGTCTAATCTGCGTTCACTGCTGCTTAGACTCCTCTCTGGCTTCCCACTGCACTTGGAGTAAATGCATACTCCCCGCAGTGGCCCCGAGTGCCTGCAGGACCTAGCCCCTGCTTCTCTCCACCTCCCCCTGCACTAACTCAGCTCTGAGCACACACAGCAACTTCCAGGAGCACTGCTCCTGCTGTCCCAGCTGCTCCGTGTCCTGCACTTTGCCTGGCCGCATCCTTCCCACCCCGTATGTCTCAGCTGGAACATCACCTCCTCAGAAGGACCCTCCCCAAACTCCTTGCTGTGCCTCCCCTTTTCATCCCTTGGCTTGTTTCTTCGTAGAAATGGCCACACATTGAAATTATTTCCTGCTGACTGCCTTTGGTTGTCTTTTTCTCCAAACTGTACACATCATGAAGGCAGAATCACATCTGACGACTTCCCTGGGGGCCTGTCGAAGCTGCAATGGGCAGGAGGCAGGGTCATGGTGAACAGGAGCAGAATGGATGACTCACTGCACACGGCTCAGTGTAGACGGATTAATACAGTGTTCTTTTGCATCCAGAGGAGGCAAATAGAAGTCAGCTGCATTATATAAATTCTTTCAACAGAATAGTTGGTGCATCAAATAGCTGCACATACCTATGCTGTGAAACCCTGAAATAGCCCCTGTCCTTTGTGAATATGGGGTTTCTAGCTTTACTCATTTCTTTCCATATTGACCTTCTTTTTCAGAGTGTAAACCTCACAGCAGAGGGCTTTCTCATTTTTGTTCACTGCTGAGTTCTTGTGCCTACAGCAGTGCTTGCCACAGAGTAGGTACTCAGTAGATTTTTGTTCTGTAAAAGAATGAATGAAGTATAGGGAAAGCAGAGAAATCCTGAACTGTATTTAGGGCCTTAATGGACACTTTAGGGTGGGTTGCATTTGACTCCACTGAAGGGTGCAAGAGAGAACATTCCAGAATGAAATGAAGACATGGATCAGGGCCAGGCAGAGCCCATAGGCACAAGATGGTGACGTGGACATATATAGCTCTGTAGTGTCTATTTTTTCTGGAAATCTAAAACTAAAATCAAAGGGTGGTTGAAAAAATCAGTCAGAAACCAGTAAGCTCGCAGTTTTGTTTCTTGAACTTCTGACTGATACCCTCTTGTCCCTGCGCCCAGTCCTCGTGTAGCCTGGATGTGACCCAGCAGAGGTGTAGAGCAAGGCTGGCCGCCACACACATTCCTTGGTGTTGGCATGAAAACAGCCGAGCAAAAAGAGCCTCAGGAGCATGTGGGCAAACCTGAATGTCGCACTGCCCCAGGGGTTAGGATTCAGTTTACCCGTCATCTGGGCCTCCTAGCCAGCCCCCTTTCCCCTGCATTCCCAACCCCACGTGTTCACCACCTGTTCTGCCTCCTTCAGACACTGGAGAAGGTAAACAAGCAGTAAGTTCCTTAGTCTTAGAATTCTAGGCTGGCAGTTCTAGGGAGGCCCCTGGAGCAGGGAGAATGGGAGGGTTACCTCTGGCCGATGCAGTCCAGGCATGATAATACCCCCATGACTGGGGCTCTAGTCACAGAGCCTGGAAAGTCCACTAATTCCTTTTTTTTAAGATTTAGTTGTTGTTGTTATTTATGCATTCAAGAACTGGGGTACAGGCCAGAGGGGTAGGGAGTGAGAGGATTCACCAGAGACAGAGTGGGGAGCAGAACAGGCAGATCTACTGAAATACACTGCTGAGGGGAGCAGCGGGCGAGACAGGAGAGGTCTGCTGCGCCATGTGGGTCCCCTCCCTGGCCACGATCGAACTCACGCTGCTGTGCTGCGGATGCTTCACAGAGCGGCGGGTGTTCAAACCCCTGCACCACAAGGGAGGCCCTCCACTATTCCTTTCATTCCTGTGGACACAGAGGCCCTGTACCCTCATCAGAGTAACTCTGCTACTGCGTAGAGCTCGTAAGGCAGCTCTCAGACTCACATTTAAGGGACCTGGCTGAGTTCAAGGCTCCACGGGAATGTGTGATGAAACAGCAAAGAAAAATGTGTGTGATTTTTTATGATCATAAATTTTAAATCTTTTAAATTATGAAATATTGTTAAACCACAAAAGTGTGATGCAGCAGACACCAAGCTGTGTAGCTCCGCTCTTGTTTGAACAAGTGTCTCAAGGTATCTGTCTCTGATTTTTTTTTTTTAACTTTAGAGTAGTTCTAGATTAACAGGTAAACGGGTATATAGCCCCACAGTATGTTAATATAATGTTTGTCACAGTTAGGAACCCCACTGATAAAGTTCCCATTTTGTTCAGCTTTCCTTAGTTCTGACAATGTACTTTGTTGGGCTGCGAGTCCATCCAGGACACTACGTCACTCGTGACTCATGCTATTTCATAGAGCCGTGACGTCACTTTGGCAGAACGTCACGTGAGCGAGCGCGCCATCTTTAAACCTCTCTTTACCTAATGACAGTTCTTTTTCAGAAACCACAATTTCCGGTTTCCTTCTGTTCCAGAAACTCCTCACAGA
The DNA here is from genome assembly GCA_019455555.1 of Galemys pyrenaicus. NCBI lineage: Eukaryota > Metazoa > Chordata > Mammalia > Eulipotyphla > Talpidae > Galemys > Galemys pyrenaicus. The sequence goes on along the minus strand of JAGFMF010011726.1, from coordinate 7,799,286 downwards.
TTAACCGTTGGAAGATCGAGATATATTTGTTTCGCAGTGCCCTGGGGTATCCACACTGGCTGGAATACAGAGGGCTAGGAGGAGCTCTGTACTGTGACTGGAGGTGTGGGCGGCCTTGCTGGAGCCCCTCCTTCTGTTCCTGGGGACCAGTAACCAGCATGTTCTTGGGAGAAACTGGCCCAATGGGCATTTTCTTTATGCCTTGCCTTGTCTCTAAGAAAGCATGAGTAGTTGAAAAGTTCATTTTTTTTACCGAGTGATTCTGGTACAGCATCTATTTGGGTGGCTATTAGAAGCTTGGATTTTCAATCACCATATTTTTACAGCTGTAGAATCGAGTGCTTGAGTTCATTTAACAAGCAACCATGGGTTTGTTTTCTGGCCTAAGTCTGCCCCTGATTGCTCTGGGAAAATTTGATCTTGGGCCTTTTTAAGGAAACAGCTATGTAATTTTTATGTAAATGTTGACGGCTGTCTATTGTTCAAGGTAAAAACATGGTTTAAATGTGCAGACACATGTGACTTCAAACCTAGTTTTAGAGTCTCTTGGGAGACAGTGCCACCCTCTGCGGCGTCCGTGGTTTCTTTCCCGTGTGAGTCTTAATGCTCAGCGGTGCTAGAGGGCAATAGGTTGCCAAGGCCTCACCCAACAGAACGGCACGCCTTTGATGCCATTTTCCTTCCTTGGATGTGCCTGTCTGAAGGCTGTGGAGGCAGAGTTGCCACTTGTCTCCTACTTGCCTTGAGGTAGGGAACACACCCTCCCTGAGTTTCTGCAACCGTCCCACCGACAACGCATTTTCTTCCCGAGAACTTTGCATACTTTTAGAGACTTTACATACTTCTAGAGACTTCCCTCCCCCCAAAAGTAAAGGGGATATTTATATAATAAATAAATCCTAATTCACGAGTCTCTCCACTTTTGATTCAGAAGGTCAGGTGGAGAGATTTAATGTGAAATATTAGCTGTCTTTACCAATTGCTGGACCCTGTTGCCATGCTGTAAGCCAGAAATAGAAGTGACCTGTTTTCAATGACAGATCAAAATTTAGTGCTATGTTGATGGCCCAGAATGAAGATTTTTTGACACAGTGAATGAAATACATACCAGTGCATTTCTGGTTGTGATTTAGCTGACCGAGTAGCTCCGTTATAATTACATTATTTTTTAGCCCTGGAGAGTATTACTCCGAATGAAAAATGCTCCAGTGTCCAGACTATTAAGATGTGCTTGGTGAACATTATTTAAAACGAAATTATTATTATTTTCTTTCTGGGCTGTTAAACAGCTTTATGAGCATGTAGAGGCTAGAATACGGTTGTTAGCATTTAAAATTAAAAGAAAACATGGAAAGGTTTCTCTGGTTTAAAGGCCTCCTTAACTGTCAGTTGTTGTGTGCTGCCTTCTGTGACTCATCTCTTCTTGTCCCTCAAGTCCCCTATAGTCTAATAGGGAAAGACATCTAGTAAATATACAGGTGACATACAACTGAGGATCTGAATATTATAAAAGGGCATCAAAAGAAGGAATGGGGCCTCCCTGGTGGTGCAGTGGGTTGAGCGCCACAATGTGAAGCATCCACGGCACAGGAGCACCAGTTCGATCCCCGGCCAGGGAGAGGACCCACATGGTACAGCAGACCTCTCCTGCGTCGCCCACTGCTCCCCTCAGCAGTGTGTTTCAGTCCATCTGCCTGTTCTGCTCCCCGCTCTGTCTCTGGTGACTCTCTCACCTCCCGCGCCTCTGGCTTGTACCCACTACTCTTGTATGCATAAATAAAATCTTAAAAAAAAAGAACTGGGGTAACAAATGAGGGGCTCATTTTTTATGCAGTACACTGCTCTTTGGTACTGAAATCTTTCTGAATACTTTCGTGTCGATTTAATCATATCTCTGGGTCACTATGTCTCTTTCACTGGGAAATATTCCCCTGGGCTCTGCTTACAAAGGTGTTAGAAAGACTTAAAGTGCCCTCTCACCCTCAGGTTTTGAAAGACTAATTGTTAATAAGGGACAAAGATGATGTAACCGTGTCCCTAGCAGGTAGTGTTCCTGTTATGACACCATCCTCCTTGCCTGATGTTTTTCTGTTTATAAATCTCTAAATGTATAAGCATTTTCAAGAGACCCAAGTAAGAGATAACTGCCCCCTCTTTCATCAACTTCGTCATGCAGTACAGTTATAAAATAATTATTTTGTGCAATGCTGTTTAAAATCCAGAAGTTGAAACCAAGGCTTCGTTAGAAGTCATTGGACTAGATCTGAAATGTAAACTTTCAAGAGACTATAATTGAATAGATTTAACCTAGATTTATGGAAAGGAGAAATCTCTAGGTGATTATCTTTTTTTCTCTTCTCAAAGGACCTTTCTTAAACTCTGCAGGTCTCTTGTCTGTTGGCTTGATTAATGAATATTTTGCCCACTAAAATTGGCCATTAATTATTTCCGTGGGCTGCAGCAATAATTACATCTTTCAAGTAAAATCTAATTAGCATAATAAGCAGAAAACACCCTGCCAGGTGATGTGGGGTGCGGGGCGCTGGCTAGCTACGGCGAGCTAGGTTCACCGTGCACCAGCGGCAGTTGTCTGAGCTGCTCGCAGCGGTTACTCTTAGAGAACAGAGAATAGATGCTCCCAGGGTGAAAATCCAGGAGAAACAGCGCTGTGGACACTGTTAGAAAATACTACCTACCCCTGGACATATAATCTGGTGTTATTTCATAATTAAGATTTCTGCTACCTTTCATGCATCCATCTTTCAGCAACCACAGCTACTTGCCAGCCTCTGAGATGAAGCATTAGGGACAGAAGAGGAACAGTGTGACTCTGGAGAGGCAGAGTCTGTTGGAAACTAAAGCACTTTAAAGCGAAAATCCCTCTTTTAATAGCTGTGTGCACCACGGCAAATTTTACAAATAGGGCCCCGGCGCTTTGAAGGGGGGTTATCCTTTGTAGTGGACTTTGGAGCTGCATGTGGTCACTGAGAAGTGGGCGCGGCAGGTGTCCCAGGAAGGGAAGCCGCTTGTGTTACAGAGATGTCGCAGACATTGTCCCAACTGTAAAGCGCTCAGTAAAGGGAGGGACTTTGTCTGTAGAGGCTCCACATGGGTCCAGGGTTGATCAGGAGCGCAGAACCTAGCAGCAGTGTGAAGGGCCAGGGAGGTGACACCATACCAGCCCCTGGGCGTGCTGAGCAAAGGGCGGCCAGCAGGAGCTGCAGCCTCAGCCACTGGGGAGAATGTGGCCACTGCCAGAACCCCGCCTGGCTAGAGCAGGACAGTAAACAACTGACCCTCATTTCCTACTGCTGCCTGCCGTGGGGTCAGCCTAATCAGCAGCCACAGGGCTCTCTTCACCAGTTCTGGGGGCCCAGCATGGAGCCTGCAGGAGCAGGTGGTGGATCTGGAGGAAGCAAACCGGATAATCAGAAGGAAAGGTGTGGGGTGGGAGCAAGGTGTGTGCAGAGGAGGTTAGGAGCTTCTGGAGGGTAAGACGCGTGTAGAGGACTCGAGGTAGAAGAATTCACAGCCGAATTGCCAGTGACCTGTACTTTACTGCATCTTCTGTCACGTCAGCAGGAAAAAGCCATGTGTGAGGGCGGGTTTAAGGTAGGATATTGTTACCGACTTGTAGTTTAGTAAAATTCACACTTTTAAAGTCATATTTGGCACTCAGTGGGTCATTAAATCATTTGAAAGAATGAAATATTGTCAGAGTGCATTTAGCAAAGTTGAAGGATGCTTTGTGAAACGTTTGTATGTATCTCTCGGAGTGGAGCGAGGGGTTAGCACTTAAAATATAGATCTTACTGTGAGATGCAGAGAAAATGTAGAGAAAACATGTACTGGCTCATCACCACGAGTGGCTGAGGACAGGAGGGGGTGATGGTGGCTCACCATTCCTGTACATGTTCAGCATCAGGTATGTGCGCATAAGTACATGTGATCTCTGAATTCCTTTTTAAAGTCACTGCTTTAAAAGTGCCTTAATAATTGATCCCATAGCTAGAGTATTAAAATGCATCTCAAACCAAGAAAATCCATCCGTCTCTACCTCCCATATTCTGAAATGCAGCAACAGCAACATCTTACCAAATCCAGAAGTCCCTGAATCCCTGCTACAGAATCTAATGATCTGCAAAGATTTAGACAAGGTCCATTTTACTTAAGCATTACAGAGTTTTGCATTTGATTTGTGATAAAATAACTCAAATATGGCTTGGTTTATAAATTGAAAGGCTTTCCTTTTATCTATGAAGCAAGTTTGTTGATCGCAATATTTCTAGTTAGAATGGTTTTTAATAGAGTCAGCTGAAAGCTATCCAGAATTTTCTGTCCTCTCCATTGAAGAGACATGTGGCTCTTGGGAATTACACTTGGAGAACTTTCTGAGGAAGGTCCTCCCTCTTCCAGGAGAAAAGTGCACACTTGCCCTAAACTCCAAGGATGGCAAAGGAAAATGAAAGTCTTAAATTCTTTATGCAGGTAACTCCGGTCTAGTGTAAGTAGTTTGTTTTCTCTTCCTCAAACAGTATTTGCTAGAGAGACTAATAAGTGTTTTGGCTGCATCAGGTTATTCCTTTTGGAGAAATGAGGACTTCCAGGCCACCTTAGCTTAGTAGCAGAGATGGAGCCTCAGAGAGCACACCGAAATCACTCAGTTAAACGTGTGATCTCACCTTAAGCTTGTGGGGAGGTGGTGCGCCGCCATTGTCTCCATTTCTCAGGGAAGGAAATAGTTAAACCAGGACTCTGTGTCTTCTGGCTCCAAGTCTAGCGTCTAAGATCAGTAACCCAAGGAAGATACTGAATAGGAGATGGAAGTATAGCTACTGTTTAAGCCTGTTTCATCCCAATGCTTCTATCATGAAACACGTCTTTAGTGGAAAAAATGGTAGAAAAGGCTACTTGGTGATTTGAGAGCAAATGAAACTGAGTAGTGAGATGGTTCGGGCAGCAGTCAGACAGATAGCAAGCACTGAGTCAGACTGGCTGGGACCTCCGCTCCCCGGTGTGGGATTCGGGCCTTTCCAGAACCTTTCAGATTCCTGTTGAAAACAGTAGGGGCATGGTTTTCATGGAAAGCAGCTCGTTCCTTACTGAGCCATCCTATGTACCGGTAATGGTAACAATACTTTTACTATCAGCCGTTACTGCTCTTGGGAGTGAACTACAGTGCAGTCCCACAGTGCAAACCCTAAATGCTTTCAGACCCGACTACCTGGTATCCTAATAGTAGTTGCTACCGTTAACTCCTCGCATGGACCAGCCGCTGTGCCCTGTGCTGTCTGGACTTACTAACACTCGTAATAACCTCCGAATGTATAGGAAGTAAGAATCACAGCTTCCGTATCAGGAAACTGAGACTGGGGCTGAGAAAAACTTGCTCGCGTCAGAGCAAATAGCAACTCTGCCCATAACTACGTTGTCTCCTGTCTAGTCAAGTTAAAGCCTTATTTTAAAAAAAGACAAAAGAGCAAACAAGTCTAGAGTTGCGTCCCACAAGTTCCTCCCTAGAAGGGAGGATGCTGGGAGCCATCTGCCAGGTGCCAGGACCTTCCCAGATGCCCACGTTCAAACTATCAGCGCGCGGTCAGGGTTCTAGCCCAGCATATGCCCGTCCTCATTAGCAGGTAGCATGAAAGCACAGCCCATGCAGGGTGGGAGGAGCAAATCCCCAGCAGCTGCCTACCTTCCAGGCCCAGCGCCTGCACGCTCGCCCTGCCCGCTGTCTGGGAATGGAGATGGCGAGCGTGGTCCATGCCGGCCAGGCAGACTGTGCGGTTCAGACTCCATGCGCCATGTCCGATGTGTGCACTTAGGTTGCTGACGCTCAGGTAGGGGAGTCAGGGACTCAGTTGACGCTCAGGTAGGTCAGCCAGTTTCTGTGGCTTATTCCTATTTTTTTTTTTAAGATTGATTTATTTATGCATACGAGAACTAGGGTACAGGCCAAAGGTTCAGGGGTGTGAGAAGATCCACCAGAGACAGAGTGGGGAGCAGAACAGGCAGATGGACTGAAATGCACTGCTGAGGGGAGCAGCGGGCGAGGCAGGAGAGGTCTGCTGTGCCCTGTGGGTCCCCTCCCTGGCCGGGGATCGAACTCGTGCTGCAGGGGCTGTGGAGGCTTCATAGGAGGCTTCATAATACGGTGCTTAACCCCTTGCACCACCAGGGAGGCCCCTTTTTCTATTTTTTGAAGCAATGATTTGGCTTCTCTGAGAGCTGAGAAGTAATGAGGGTGATTCCTTTTGCCAAGCCCTGGGCTAAACTGACTTCTCAAATGCAAAATGTGCCTGATTTGTAACTGAGGTGAATAATAATAGCACAGGAAAACCACATGGGCTTGGGTCCATCTGAATTAGAAGAGATTCTGAGACACAGAATACTGGTCTTACTCATTTAGGAACGCACTGTAAAGAAAACCGGTGACTAGAAATGAAGGGTTCTTAGTCACAGGTCTTGTCAGAATGCCCTCACTGCATCGATGAACATTACTCACAATTTGAATGTTGTTGGTACTCATTTGATTGGGTTTAAAAAGCACATGAATTTTTCTATATTACTGGTCAGTTTAACACTTTCCATGTGGAAAGTAGAGATGGAGGGTGGGGAAAAAGGAACAGGAACCCCCCAAATGATGTTTGCGTTTTAAAGATTTTGCTGTGATACTAGATTTATTTGTAGAACGTTTAAAATCATGTTAATAATTTGTTTTCAGTTTGGCACTTGCCTTTTGAAAAAAATGCAAACTTTATAAAGTTTCGTGACTTCCCCGCCCAATCCTCTATCCCTTTTCTGGTCGCCAAGCCTTTCAGAGTCTGTATTGATGACTGTCAACCCCTGTTGCATATTCCAGTCTTTGCAGGTGCTTCTTGGGCATCAGAATCTTTTTGGAGTCACCTAAGCGAGGGATGCACTTCTAGCTGTGAGCCGCTGGTCTCTGGCACTTAGTCATTAGAGATGCCAGAATCCAGATGAGGCAGATTTGCTTGTGGGCCCAACTTCAGCTGCAGGATTTCTTCTCAGCCTAGGTAGACCTCTCTCAGCTGGTTCTCCTCTGTGCTTCCTGCCACTTCTCTAAAGATCTTCTAAGTACTTGTCATACAACATGTAAGCAGTGAGTAAATGCCTACACTTCAGGTGAAAACAGACTTGCATTTTTTTTAAGATTTTAAGATTAAAGATTTTTAAGATTTTATTTATGCATACAAGAGCTGGGGTACAGGCCAGATGCATGGGAAGTGAGAGGATTCACCAGAGACAGAACTGGGAACAGAACAGATCTACTGAAACACACTGCTGAGGGGAGCAGCAGGCGAGGCAGGAGAGGTCTGCTGTACCATGTGGGTCCCCTCCCTGGCCGGAGGCAGGGATCAAACTCCAGCTGCAGTGGCTGCAGTTTGCTTCATAGTGCGTTGCTAAACCCACTGCGCCACCAAAGAGGCCCCAGACTTGCATTTTACAATACATCATTTCATTACAGATCAGTGTACATTAAATCCTCTAGTGTCTGGACTGCTTGAGAACTAGAACCTTCTGGGGGTGGACGGGGGAGACCTTCAGTGCCTAGTACCCAACCCTTGACATACATATTCGGCTGTGTGTAAATAGCAGTTATTGTTGATTATTTTAATTTTGATTTGATTTGATTCTTTCCTAGGTGGGGCTTACTTCCTTAGCAACTGTTTCTTCTCTAGTGTCTAAGTTTGTCCTAAATTTATATTTTCATCAAGGGAAAAGGAAGGAAATTTCTCTAGGTGCAGAGGGGAGAGATGTCACGTGTTGCGTAGTTTTCAGGTGGATGTAATTCAAGGTGTCAGAGCTGCCCTTTAAAAAAAAAATGTTTGGCAGGTAGGAGGTGGGACCAGTTATAGGGGAAAGAACGAACAAATGGAAACAGATCCACATTAATAAATATTCACACTGAGTCCTACTCCTATGTCAGTGTTTGTAGGTGGTGTTATTACATGTAGTATTGGGTGATGGAAGTTGCGCACACTCTCATTTTTCACTTTAATTGCTTGCCTGAAAAGATCCTGACAGCTTCAAAGGTTACTGCTGGTTGTATTGTTCATAACTCAGAAGTAATATGCATGTGCAATTTGCTTCATTATTGCCCACTAATAACCAATTCTGGAGAAAGTCTTAAAGCCACCAAAGGAGCCATAATTTGACATGATGGTTTCCTCCTCCTCTTTCTCCCGTTCTTTAACTGCCCCAGTTCAACCAGAAGATACTTTTGGTGATGTGGATATGCTTTCACCCTGATTTTCTTTTCCATAAGTTTAGTATGATAAATTGTTAGAGATTTTCTTTTCTGATTCAGAAAAACAAGGCAAGCTAGAAGATATTTCAGGTTCCAGGCTAGCCCACCCCAACCACCAAAACGAACTAGCCTGGTGATTGGCTCGTGTTTTAAGATACTTCGTTTGACTATGTAACTAAAAGCACCCTCAGATGGCCATGACTTAGGTGGAAGGGTTTATTTCTCTCACTTTCGTAAGATTTGGAGGTGAGCAGACCAGGAGCAGCGTGGGGCTTTGTAGGGTGAGAGACCCAGAGTCCTGTCATTTCACTCTGCCATGTGTGACTTCCATGCCTGAGCTTATCCCCTGTGCAGAGCAGATGCAGTAGCCCCAACCACTCCTTCAAAGAAAGTCATGTGTCTTTAAGGAGGCTTCCAGAAACTTTATGTCCTGCCGGCCAACAGCTAGTCCATGGCTGCACCTGGCTGAAGAAATGCTGGGAGATGCATGCGCACCAGCCACCATGTTCCTAATCCTTATGGAGGCATAAAGGGAAAATGATGGCTGACTCGCAGCAAGCAGTCTCCTCCACATTTTGTGAATGATTAGTTCTTCCATAGACTGTATTCTTATGCCACTGCCTTTAAAATGTAAATAGTCCATGACACTGCAGAGTTGAATTTCAAGACACTTTATGGGCTAAAGAATTGACTAGTTGCTGTAGCTGTGTAACATTGCTTGGTGGGTCACTTCAACCCACGGGTAAAAGTACTAAAGTGTGATTTTTTGGGAAGATTTATTTCTTTATGCACATAAGAAATGGGGTATAGGCCAGAGGTGGAGGTGAGAGGATTCACCAGAGACAGAGCAGGGAGCAGAACAGGCAGACTGACCGAAACAGACTACTGATGGGAACAGCGGGCGAGGCAGGAGAGGTCTGCTGTGCCATGTGAGTCCCCTCCCTGGCCGGGGATCGAACTCGCACTGCAGTGGCTTCAGATGCTTGTAATGCAGTGCTCAACCCCTTGCACCACCAGGGAGGGCTTCAGATGCAATCTTCTCCACATTTAGAGATGAAAAAAAGACCACTGTGACTAAGCCAGCTAGTGTTGCAGTGAGGCAGTGTGATGTCGCCCTATAATCCTGAGCAGCACCAGGAAGTGGGGGCAGCCGGTCCCCCGACGCCAGTGAACAAAGTGACACTGGGGAACCAAGTCACTGAAAATACTGAACTTGGGACCAGTGTTGCCGCCGTTCTCTTTTTTACCCCAATTTGTGTATTCCCTGGTGAACTTTACTACTTACTTGGTTTGAAACATGGTACGACCTCTGGCTTCTTTTATTAAAACCCTGTTGGAATTCTGTTAGGCCTAGACCTTTAGTTAATTCATGTCGATTGATTTACAGTCACGTTTTTCATCAGATTGTGGGTTTTACGCTGTATCATTGTTTGGTTTGGAGGGATCGTGTTCTGGTTCATTTGCCCCCAGAATGTGTGGCATTATGGTGGGATTCTTGGGCACGGCTCTTGCTGTCTGTTCCATGAGTCCTTTATCTCTCCTTTCTTTGAGGTCCGGACTTGGTTCTGCAGAATATCTTTGCACATGTCAGTAACAGGCTCCCCTTTCTTGTCTGTCAGACCCTTTCCGGTTCCAGTGGCTTCCTTCCTGCTGGTAATGACACACTCAGATCTTGTATTTCCATTTCTTCTGCCACCAGAGCTGCTTATTTCTCTGTTGCAGCGTCTCCCCCATTCTCCATACCTCTCTGCCAGTTATTTTTCTTTTCTTTTTTTTAACATTTAACCATTTTTGTTTATTGCACCAGAAAAAAATGGTTTTCATATTTAACCTTTTATAATGTAGACAAAAGGAATCTTATATACACTAATGTGTATATATTCAGGGTTATGTTTTATTTTTCACACTTAATAGATTGAGGATATCTTTCTAAATATTTTTTTTAAGATTTATTTAATTATATTTGACCTCATTTGTAGTTCCCAGGGAGTTCCCACCACCATTCACCCGTGCACCATCACCACGATCCCTTTGGTTTGTCTTTGTCCTTTTGTTCTCATTGTGTTTTTTGTTCGTTTGTTCTGCCAGTTATTTTTCTAAAGCATGGATCATATTGGTTTATGCCTCCAATGGCTCTCCAGTGCCTGGAGAATTAAGTCTGATCTCCTAGAGAGCATTTTAAACCCTCCAGAGTGTGGGTCCAACCTGCGTTTGGAGACTCTTCTTACATACTTCCAGCCACACTGGACTTCTTGCCAGTGCCTGCTCATTTCTGCTTCTGCCTGACTGCTCAAACTGTTTTCTGTTGTGACTCACCATTTTCTCACCTTTTCTAATTTAGTTCAAGGCTCATGAAACTTTCAAGAAGTTTCCCTGACTCTCACAGAAAATCAAGTTTTGTTTCTACAGCAGTTAGTTTATCCCTCTATGTTGGCACACTGTCTGTCTTAGATTATTGTTAACCATAAATTATGTTTGACTTTCTTGCTCCCTTTTGAATCCACTGACTAAGAATTACCCCTGAGCAAAGCTAGCACATGGCAAGATTCAGCACGTGCATCTTTTCTGAAACGAGTTTCATTTCTTCATCTCCATTAAGAAAGTTAGATTTTTTCTCTTTGTGTAAACTACCTCACAAGTCTTGATGCTGTAGCTTCCTAGCCAGTCTTCTGGTTCTTGATTTAGGCAACACAAAGTAACAAAATATTGCATAGAAGAAATCTAGGCACAGTAGCTCCAGTTCTCAGAATGTTCATTTTAGCTCGAAAGCTGGGTTTCTTGATGTTGGGATTACTACTATTTTAGGTTAGAAAATTCTTCGCCCGGGAGAAGCAGGGGATATCATATGTGAGTATCATAGGATTCTTAGCATGATCCCTGGCTTCTACCCCTAGATAACAGTTGTCTCCAGACATTGCAAAACATCCCCTGAGGGGAGGGGAGCAATATTGCCCAAGCTTGAGACCTACGGTTCTTTCATATCTTTATAAATATTGTGGAAAAGATGGTAGTTCCTCAGTCCCTGTTACTTTCCTGGGTGTACCCACAGACTCCTCATTTGTTCTTTTTGTCTCAGACTCAGCGCTACTCCTTGATTGCCTGCCTTCACCTATGAATGGCCCCCTGTGCCACTCTCCCTTCTTTAAAAACTCAGATCAGTGTCCATCCATCAAGAAGACCTTTCTAGATTAGCCCTATCTGTCCCCACCCTTATTCTGAATTTGGCATCACTCAGGTTTTTGTTTGTTTTATTTTTTTAAAAGATTATTTTGTTTATGCATACAAGAGCTGGGGTACAGGCCAGAGTCGCAGGGGGTGAGAGGATTCATCAAAGACAGAGTGGGGAGCAGGACAGGCAGATGGACTGAAACACACTGCTGAGGGGAGCAACTGGCGAGGTGGGAGAGGTCTGCTGCACCCTGTGGGTCCCCTCCCTGGCCAGAGATCAAACTCATGCTGCAGTGGCTGCGATGCTTCATCGTGCAGTGCTTAACCCCTTGCACCTCTGAATTTGGCGTCATTTTGTGTAGCTCTCTGAGCATCTGTGCTTGATGGCATGCATTTGTCCTGTATGTAAACTGGTGCAATCACTCGTGCACTCTGCTTTCCTCTCCTGTCCAACAGGTTCTCCTCGTCCAGCTGTCTGAGTAGCATGTAGATCTCTGTGCCTTTTGTGTTATGTATGTACAGGGCATGCATTGATTTGTGTAGCCTGCTTTAAAGTGAGCGCTGATCACGTACAGAGAACTGGACCGCTAAGATCTGGTCTCTCAAGTAGCTTCACTTTGGTGGGTGTGGAGGCTGATTTGCAAATCTGTATATGTAACAGCGTGTAGTAAGGGTAGGACCAGCACCTTGGAGGTTGGCTAGGGTCTCTTTGGGCAAGCAGTTGCACACAGAACAAGTGGAAAGTTTCCTTTTTATAAACAGATCAACCTCCCTTGGAACCTTGAAGACAGGACTTTGAGGGTCGCCTTTTCCCTGACATTCTTTTTTACCTGCGGCTGCTTTCTCTTCCAGCTCATGGACTCTTCCCACAGGCAGGGAGGGATAGGTGTCACTGGGTTTCTTCTTGGGAAAGCAGAGAGGTATATATGTGTATCTATGCACCCGTGAATGTCGGATTATGTGGGGCCACGTTCTGACCTTGCTCGTGTTTGAATTCTGTTGTCATGCAAACCTAGCACCCCCTCTCCAGAGTTGCTGCGTGCAGTGCTGTCTGTTTCACCCACATCCTGCAGGCTCGGTGGTCTCCAGGGGGCTTTTATCACAGTGGCAGGCGGAGAACTACAGTGGATAATAACGCTATCATCGCTGAAGAGTGTGGGTGGTGGTTCATCTTCCTCGGTTACAGGGCTTCCCATCCTAGAGAGAAAAATAGTTACCAGTCTCAAGCAGGCATCAGTGACATATGGTGTGTGATGGTTTGATCAAGAGCTAAAGGCATCCCAGTTGGCGCACTCTCAAATGACTTGAACCCTCTGGCCATGCTGTGCACCAGGAAGGCTGCAACATACTGTTTGTTTCTAAATCAGCCTCCTAGACCGTGGTCCCAATGGCTGTTTATTCGCTCCCTGGTAGAGGAAAGCTCAGGCCACAAATGCGGCCATGAATGCTTTTCTTTGATAGATGGTGTTACTGCGCTGCACAGTGTCCCCGACTTTTAGATATTTGACTCATAAAGTTTACAGCAACACTTAACTGCATCTGGATTTCACATTGAATTTGGGAAGGCAAGAGTCTCGCTGTAATTTGCACTGACTGGCCTGTAATGGAAATTATGGCTTGGGAAAAGTTTCAAATGACGTGTCCATAAACTAAGGAAAAGTTGATCCATTCAAAGGCTGGTTATGGGCAATTGTAGGCGTTTCTTTTGAAAGGGCCATTGCCAACAAGAAATATTTGTTTCAGCAGCTGAAGTAAACTAGCCATGAATTAGAAGTGGATCTTTGTTAATTGTTGGTCCATCAAATTCAGTCCTAAAAGTGGAGGGAAAGTTGCATCAAAACGGTGCCGAGGGGCCTCCCTGTTGGTGCAGCGGGTTGAGCCCCGCAGTGCGAAGCATCCGCAGCACTGCAGCACAAGTTTGATCCCCGGCCAGGGAGGGGACCCACATGGCACAGCAGACCCCTCCTGCCTCGCCCGCTGCTGCCCTCAGCAGTGTGTTTCAGTCCATCTGCCTGTCCTGCTCCCCACTCTGTCTCTGGTGACTCCTCTCACCTCCCGCGACTCTGGTCTGTACCCCAGCTCTTGTATGCATAAATAAATAATCTTTTTTTAGAAAATTATTAAAAAAAAACAGAACTGCACCAGGCTTGTGAGCAAGCCGTAGAATGGTCTGTGCAGAGTGGAGTTCAGTGCTCAAGCGGATGGTGGCAGAGACCTCTGGGAGTGCGAGGGGCCTTTTTAATGGGCCAAGTGCAGGCCTCTGGGCTCAGGCTGCAGGGCTGCTGGTCTCAGCCCTCCTGTGAACAGCATTTGTGCACTGACGCCCCCAGGGCCCACTGTATCTTCTCCTTAGCTCCTGCTTCCTCCTTTCCCACTCCCCCTCTCCTGTGTGTGTTTTGCTCTCATTCGTGCTCCAGACTTGCGCTCAGTTCCTAGTGGTCATTCTTCGACTGCTGGCTCATCTTTAAGACCAAGGTAATAAAAAGAACTGATGGGAGGCTCTGGGTGGAGACACGGGGAAGGCTTTTGACCACTGACTTGACTGTGGGACGAGCATTTAGCTAGGGAATTGCCAGATGTCGGCCTCTGGCAGTCACTTCTGTACCCACTTGGTCCGTGCTCCTGACTGGCCGTCTGTGTTCCTGGCAGCAGTGGGGGAGGCACATTTCCAGTCTAACCCCAGGTTTTAGTTCTCCTCTCTCTGCCCCATCACCGCCGCTGTGTCTGGTTTCCAAGCACAGTGCCTCTGGTAAACCTTATCAGCGGCCTCTTTTCAACCCTGAGCCTGCCCCTTCTTGCTTGTCGGCCACACTTGGCATGCTTAAGCCCAGGATATCTACAGGGGTTCAGCCCCTGACTGGGTATCTCCCATTCCGCAGTCACTGGAGATTGTCATTTCCTACTAACTGGAAGATAGCTTTCCCCGCTTCCCAAACCTTGGTTGAGAATTACTTTTCTGCTGATGTCTTTCTTCTATCCCTGTTGAGTTTTTAATTCCTTTACTTCTACTTAGTGATGCCTTGAATGGTGAAGGGAAGGAACACCTTTCATCAATCTTCCTTGTCTAACCTAAAGCCTTCCGTTTTCCCATCACTCAGTAACTGTCAAGCATCTCGTATAAGCCAGAACTGAGTACCAGGAAGACGAAAAAGCTGAGATAGCGTAAAAGCAGAAGACATACCCAGGTGATGCCTCTAGAAAATAGAAGTGCAGGGGCCTCCCTGGTGGCACAAGGGGTTAAGTTGCATCACTGTGAAGCTGTTCTCAGCCACTGCAACAGAAGTTCGATCCCTGGCCAGGGAGGGGCCCCACATGGCACAGCAGACCTCTCCTGTCTCACTCACTGCTCCCACAGCCATGTATTTCAGTAGATCTGCCTGTTCTACTCCCCGCTCTGTCCCTGGTGAATCCTCTCACCCGCACACCTCTGGCATGTACCCCAGTTCTTGTGTGCATAAATCTTTAAAAAGAAACACCTAAGTGCAGAGAGAGTACCAGGAAGGTGGCAGAGAAAGGAAGGAGGGATGTTGTAGAAGACTCCACGGAGTAAGCTCATATTCGGGCCTGTAAGTTCAACTGGTGGGGGAAGACTGAGAACAGGCTGTGCCCATCCATTTTCACCAAGTGATTCCCAAGAATATTGGGGCATCCACCCCAGATCTTTAAAATCACTCTTCTGACTGGGTGGGCATCGCTTCTCTAGGGCCTTCCTGGCCTGCGGCTCTCCACTGCCTCCTGCCCACATCCTCTTGGACCTCCCACTGTTGCCATACACACTTTAAAAAGAGCCTGGTGTTCGGGGATAACTTGAAGAAGGCCTTGGGGGTGGGGGGTTAGGGAAGCATGATAACACATGTTCCCCTTGCTGCTTCCTCCCTGCCTGCAAATAGCTCATTGCTCGTAGAGGTCTGGTTAGTCTTGTTGGGAAGTACAAGTAATTCCAGATATGTCAGATTCCAGCCATGTAGTTTAGTAAAACACAGCCGAAGCCCATCAGCTCTTTAATTAGAGTTTTCATTTAGACTTGAAGCTGACAAGGTGCATCACAAATCCCGGAGATCTGGTTGCCATGGGTTCCCAGTGCCTCAGTCAGCAAAGCTGATAAACTTGGGCCTTCCTGACCGAGCAGAATTGTATGTGCTGTGTGTCTTTGCTTGGTCATGGTCCAGCTCCTATTGAGAAGGTTCTGGAGGCTTTCCTTTCCTGTTACTGCCACCTAGCTTGCTATTTCCCTTGCAACTTGGGAAATAATGTGAGTCAGTGCTGTGACAGCAAACCCTCAGCCATTTAGTCAAACCACAGAATGGGATGCTACAGAAGGTTCCACTCTGTGCCTATGTCCAATCCTTCCCGTAGAGCCATGTGTCCAGAATGTTACCATGAAGTCATAATGATAGAAGAGGCACATCGCCTTCCACTTTGAAGGACATTTTGTCTTATATGCATAAATAAAACCTTTAAAAATATACCCAAGTCATGAAAACCTATCAGCTTACTCCAAAGTTTCTAAGAACTAGGGTACAGGCCAGAGGTGTGGTGGGGGGGGGGGGTGGTGGTGAGAGGATTCGCCAGAGACAGTGGGCAGCAGAACAGGCAGATGGACTGAAACACACTGCTGAGGGGAGCAACAGGCGAGACAGGAGAGGTCTACTGCGCCATGTGGGTGCCCTCCCTGGCCAGAGTGGGGATTGAACTCGCACTGCAGTGCTGCAGAAGCTCCAAAGTGCACGCTCAACCCCTTGCACCACCAGGGAGGCCCCGTGACTTGGGTATTTTTAAATACATTATAGTATTTGAATTTTTGGAGACTTTAGTCAAGTTAATTTCTGCATGTACAACTTAAGCTGCATAGCAGGAGGCCAGAAATAGTGTCCTAATCGCTCAGTGATTTTTGTGGCTTTATCCAGACCTTAGGATAAAAAGTGGTAGAGCATTGCTTAAGGAGCATCATGTGACTATGCAAAATTCAAGTGCTTCTATTCTGCAGAGGTGAAATCATCTCTGGGCACTGGTAACCAATGTTCCAGTTTCACGTTTTTATCTGAGACTGTGTGCTATAAACCATCGCAAATCATACCACCCTCTTACTGTGGCAACTTATCAGATGTGGGCAAACTCAAGAGTGAGTGCATAGAACTAGGAAACTTTCTTATTTTAAGACTGATTTATTTATGCATACAAGAGCTGGGGTACAGGCTAGAAGTGTGGGCGGTGAGAGGATTCACCAGAGACAGAGTGAGGAGCAGAACAGGCAGATGGAGTGAAACACACTGCTGAGGGGAGCAGCAGGTGAGGCAGGAGGGGTCTGCTGTGCCATGTGGGTCCCCTCCCTGGCCCGGGATCGAACTCGTGCTATAGTGGCTGTGTCTGCTGCACAGTGTGGTGCTTAATCCTTGCGCCACCAGGGAGGGTCCTTGGAAACTCTTTTTATTAGATTGACTAATAACCAGCAGATACTATTGCTCTCCTCTGTTCTTTCTGGTGTTTGATTTCATCTTCATGTCTAACCTCATCCTGTTAAAATCCTGGCCTTGTGTTCCTCTGAACCTCAGTAACACGTTTTTAGCATCAGGCAGTTGTCTTCCCATCAGGGAAGGAGAATAACGTAGGCAGTTTAATTACAGTTTTACTAAATGTAAAGTGCTTAGTGGTGTCACTAAACCATAAAATGGCGAGTGGTAACCACCACACACTAGTCAGCTGGGGAACACATGGTACACTGATGTTTGTTTGCTTGTAGATTTATTTATGCATACAAGGCCTGGGGTACAGGCCAGAGGTGTGTGGTGGGGGTGAAAGGATTCACCAGAGACAGAGTGGAGAACAGAACAGGCAGATAGATTGAGCTACACTGCTGAGGGGAGCAGCGGGCGAGGCAGGAGAGGTCTGCTGCACCATGTGGGTCCCCTCCCTGGCCGAGGATCGAACTCATGCTGCAATGTCTGCATCTGCTTCATAGTGCAGTGCTTAACCCCTTATGCCACCAGAGAGGCCCTGCTTTTTATCTGTGACCAGCATCAGGGGCTATGCCCCTAGGAGTACTTCGTGCACCTCTCCTGATTTGTGGGCACCACGTGCTTAAATTCCTTTCGAGAACTCAAAGCTTTAATGGATGTTCTAAAGGTTGTCCAAGGAAATGTTTAATTTGAAAAAGGTGGTTTAGGCTGGTGAACATCCTTCTAGAGGTTCTCCTTTCTTGTTGGTTACCAGAGTCTGCATTCTAGAAAAAGGAGAATCATGCCTGAGCTGCTTCCGGTAAACTTGGGGTCATGGAGAGGGTGTTACTTGGACGCTGCTAGAAGTCCATTCCACCACTCATAATTTGACAGCCTGTGAGCACAAGTTTAGCATAGAAGCAACGTGAAAGGACAAAGTTTCAAGACCTTGCTTTGTAAATAGAAAGCAGAACGTCTTATATTCTATGTGAAACTATATTAACAAGATATAGTTTGTTTGACTATCAGTGGCCAGCACCATGAATTTAAGCATCAGAGAACTGTAGAATTTTATCTCCACTGATTTCTTCCCCTGCCCCAAAGAGGTTCTGGAGCATGGAGAAGGAAAGAATTATAAAGTGTGTGTGTGTACACGTTTACAAATACACTCACACACACAATCTAATAAAAGAAGTCAATGTCGTTTCTCAAATATTTTAGAAATCCTGTAATTTGGAAGCAAAGGGATGGTTTAGAAATGGTTCGTGGGAATTATGTTAGACTGAGCTTCAGTTACAGGAATAAAGGCAAAAGTGGAAAATGTAAAAATGTTTATTGGCCTCTTAACTCTATTCCCCTTTACACACACATTTTAGACTCAGAATGGTGATCTTTTCTTTCAAAACAATATTATACCTTATGTAATCATGCACCAGATGTCTCTCTAAAGGAACGAGTTTCATGAACCACGCTCAGCTCCAGTCTCAAAAGCTAAGCTCCTCACTCAGTGCCTAAACTTGAGGTGAAACTGTTTTATGGACCATTGACAAGTTGTCCCCAGACATCAGTGATTATTGTTTTGTCCGTATCTCCCTTTGTTTTCTTTTTCATAATTTTTGTCTCCAGTCTCTTGTTTCTGACCTCATTAAGCACCTAGGAACACCTTGCAGAATTGGTCTGCCACTCACCATGCGCACACACAAATGGCTGCACAGCATTCCAGGGGACCCCATGGGGACCAGACCCCTTACCCTGGCGAGCCTCGTTCCGTGGGCTCTGTTCCAGCAAGCTCGGCCAAGTGCACAGAGCTTTGCTGCCAGAAACAGGGATAGGCTGGTTTCCAGGGAACTTAGTGTGAGTAAGGGTTGTGTTTGACAACTAAGCTCCCCTTGCAGAGTAGTTTCTGCTGGTATCTATAGGCCAGAGGTCTCTGAACAGCCTCCATGGCTTGTGTAATAACTGTAGGAGAGGAAGTGCTGAGTTACTGATCTGTTCTCACTTGCCCTGCCAAAACTTTAAGTCCCGACTGGACGGAGCCCTTCACAGAATCTTAGTCTCTTGTTTCAGAAATTGGCTTTCAAGGACCTGCAGTGGCCGAGACCCAGGAAGCAGGGTTTCTCAATAGTGTGTCCTGGACATTCTTGGCATAGGAAAAACAATAAAGTGAACATGAGATTCTTAACTTTAATAGCAAGAATAAAATTGCCACCACTGTCCAGTATTCATCTGGGAGTCAGAGGCATAGCAGATTGATTTTCATGCCATCGTTTCTGCCACCCATGCTCCGTGCCACTGTGTGTGCACCCCTTACCCCCTCATCTGTTATTGCACTTTGGAGCTGGTCTATCTTGCATCTACCACGTGCAGTAAACACTTCCTGTACAAAGGTGCTTGAAACAACATCTGTCATTACATCAAAGAAGGTGTTATTGCCAAGTGCTGCAGCTGGAAGAGTTCTAATAATGGCTTTAAATGAGGTTATAATGAAAAGAAATCCGTGTGAAATGTCCGAACCTTTTTCTAAGGCAGAAACGTGCTCAGTTTTCTCCCTTTCTAGTGCTATAACAGCAACATTGCTTTGGCACATGTGCAGCACAACCAGGGTGTGCAGGACGGGCTTCGAGTCTGCATAGCGAGCGATGGAACGTGCACTTTGCGGTGCCTTGTTTGGGAAGGACTCTTAGCGGAAGTTGCTGTGGTGCTGAATCCTCTCTTCAGGGGAGACCCCCCTGATGAATGTGGCATTTAGGATTCTGAAGCAGCATGAGAATTTCTGATTAAGAGCCTAGGGAAGTTACAATAAACTCATTATACAATTAAAAAAAAAAAAACCTGCCCTTCAGAGTATGAATCCAAGCCCAGAAAAGTGTTCAGTGAGCAAGAACAATACTCAGTAGACTTTCAAATTGATGGAACTTTCCGATGGCAGCTAATTTGTTCCAGCATGGAAGTGAGCATAATTAACAGACTTTCTTTCTTAGGCCGATTAACCACCGAAAACCATGCCAACATTGTAACTGTAAGCAGTGAAAACCAATATTTATGAGGGGGATTGTGCAAGAGTTTGTGTGACAGATGGACATTTTATCACTGTTGATGTTTGGCATTTCCTTGAAAAGTAATGTAATATCTTGCTGTTAATGAATGAATGGACAAATGATTGTGATTTGCTGGCTGGGTTTTCTTTAAAAAGAGGTATACTAAATTAATCTTTCTCTCTGTTTAGCATCTGTTACTTTGTATTAGGTAACCTCATATATTCTAATGCAAAAGCTGAAAAATCATAATTGTGTTTTTATTACAGATACAGATCCACGTGTTTTAGAAAAACAAGAATTACAGCAACCGACTTATGTTGCCCTCAGTTACATTAATAGGTAAGCCATTTTCAGAATTTATAGCAACCTCATCTGCCACGTTTGTTTTTTAATTCTTTTCTTCATAGAGTCGGAAAAAAGCTTTCAGTCTCGAAATGTTGACATGTGATTATTTTAATTCAACCTCTAGGTGGAATTTTCTCGTTTTTCTGTTGGGGACATGTAGGTTATAGTTTCCCGTGCATATGACTGCAAGCCTGACTGATTTATAAGCTCGCTCTGGAAGTATTTTGTATGCAGACTTAGAATATGCTCTTTTGACTTCGTCGGGCAGTTTTGGAGATTAATGGATTGAAACTTTTAAGCCCTGGGGTGAAGAGGTTCTTTATGAATTCAGAACATTGTTAGAATATCAGGATATAACGGACTGAAGTAATTTAATATCAGAAAGGTATTTAGTAGCAGTTCATCTTTTAGTAAAGCATCTTGGCACTGGCGCCATCTGTGCAAAGTAACATGAGTTTTTACTGAAAGTGAGAGTGTGAGTACAATTTAGAGAGCAGCGAGACCCTGATGTGTCAGGTCTAAGTGAGGATTTGGTCTTTCGGTCAACTCAGATAATTAAAGAGACAGTCATTTTGGGGAGGGAACCTGACACTGCCTTATATTAAGAAAATGCACGGCTCCAAAGGGGAGAAGGCACAAGCAAAAGCAAAGTTCATTTTAAAAGAGAATGAAAACCCTGCTGCTCGTAATTCAGTTGCCAACTTTGCATCGACTGTCCCTTTCATAGAAGGCGACTGTCCCTTTCATAGAAGGTGGGCGGGTGTGTTTCCAGTCGCTTGGTGCCAGAGCTGAGCTCCAAGGTCTGAAGTGGAAAACTAGGAATACATTATCTGTGCTGTTTCCTTTTCATGCCTTTATTTTAGAGAACTTACTTAAATCTCGCCTAGATAGAGTTTTGAATTAATCTCCTATGCTCAGCTTCAAGTTCTCTCATGTAGGATGTTTTTAAAAGACTCCTTTTACACAATCATGTATTTGCGTGTTTCACTTAGACTTCCCTAGACGCGAGGGGGGGAAAATAGCTTTTCATTACACATAACAGTTGAGGTAATTTAGTCAGACACCATCAAAATCACCTCCGATGCAAACAGATGTAAGTGCTTCCCTGGCTTTCCAGCGATGAGCGTAAGTTTTGAAGTCTTTAATTACACGTTAGAATTATATGAATGTAATGCGTGTTCCTTAGCTTGTTAATGTTGAGGGATGGGGAGAACAAGCTTGTGTATGAATTGTGGTGTTAAACTTTTAAATCGTGTCTGTTGTGTTTGGGGGTGAAATGCCACTGGTATACCTACAGATCTCTGTACTACTAAGCTTTGTGCAAGTAACTTTGAGATTTCATTTATTGTGCCTCATTCTTGGCTTGGCAGCAGGGTTCTGCTCATTACACAGGTGTTAAAGACAGATTTTACTTGATTATAACAATGTGTCCCCAGCAACCAAACATAGTAACACTTTAACAGGTATCTCAAATACACAATCACACATTTCACTTTGAACCTAGAACTCTACACCTGTTCTGTTCTCGTGTCACTGATGTCTACTCTTCGAAGTCAGTACCTAATCTCTAGGTCATGGTCACTTCCCTGAATAGTCTCAGTGAGTTCTTTATGGCGGTTTGAGTAACACAGAAAATTGCGTTCACCTGGATTTTTTTGTCGCTCAGGTTTTTTTAATCTAGCACTGCCCACTTTTATATATATAATATATATATTTGACATCAGTTGTAACCCCCATGTATTCCCCATCACCATATCACCAGTGCACCATCACCTCAGTCCCTCGTGCTTCTGTCTGCCCTCAACCCTCCCCCTCCCCACCAAGTGTTCCCAATTTGTCCTTGTCTTTTCATTTTTGGTTTTTGTGTCTTTATTGTTATTATTGTTGTTCTTATTCCTTTCCTTTATCTTTATTTGGTTCCCTTATAGTTCTTCTAGGGGAGGAACCATCTGGTATTTTTCTTTTGCCTTCTGGCTTACTTCGCTGAGCATAATCCCTTCCAGTTCTATCCATGTTCCTATGAATGCGTCCAGTTCCATCCATGTTCCTATGAATGCGTCTAGTTTTTCATTTTTGACTGCTGAGTAGTATTCCATCATGTATATGTACCACAGCTTCCCGATCCACTCATCTGTTTTGGGGCATTTAGGTTGTTTCCAGGTCTTACCTATTGTAAAGAGTGCTGCTATAAACATAGGGGTGCAGGTATTCTTTTGCATCAGTGTTTTTGTGTCTTTTGGGTCTATTCCTAGGCGTGGGATTGCTGGGTCCTATGGAATAGCACTGCCCCGCTTATTGACAGGGACTTGGTAGAGAAACAGGCAGTGTCCCACAGGATGCGCCCACCTCCAGGGGTGTTTTGGTTTGCTTCTGGGGGGCAGTTTATCATTTGGCAGATCCCTCTGTTTCTGAACTATAAGTTATATCTGGAAGTATGTCTATGTCTCTAAATTTAGAGACCCAAGTAAATAGAGAATTTGCTAGTCAAGTCCTAGCTGATAGGAAAGTTGATATATGTAAGAGATGAAGAGTGAAGTTTAAATGCCTGTTCATGGAAGGTTGTGCAGGTTTCTAGCAGCTCTCATTCCGGGTCCAGGTCCTGGCATAGTGCTTGACACGTGGTAGACGCTCTGGATGTAAATAAGCACCTGGTGGTAAATAAGTCGACAGAGAGGATGGACTGATGACGACTGTAAGGCCGGCCTAGCCAGGCCATAAAGGAAAGATACGCTAACAAGAGTTGTAAGGGCCTTTGACCCAGAAGAAACACATTGAAATTCACAGGAAGCCAGTGCAGCTCTAAGAAGAGCGCTATAAGGGTTAAGCAATATAAAAGAAAGTTATTTTGACAGCAATATCCTGAATATAGCAGAACAAAGTACTCTTTTAAAAATTAAGTTAAGAAAATCTGTTCTTAAACCTCACAGGGAAATAAATTCTAATTTTGTTGAGCAATGAAGACGGGGGGAAATGAGTATTTCTCTGTTCCTTTAATTGTTTAAGCAATTTTAATTGTTCAAACTGTTTTCTTGGGTATGTCAGGATTGAGATGACACTCTCTTTGGCAATGACATTGGCTGAAATCAGCAGTTAGAGAGTGGAGCTAGCTATTTGGATTCTAGAAAAGGACTGAATAGAAACTGGTACCTTTTATTTTAAAATTGCTCTACTCTGGACTAAAAATGTTGAACAAACCTTTAATTCCAAGTGGGTCTGTTACAACATGAGAAAATTTTAAAATGTTTAGTATCATGAGAATGAGAGAAACTGAATTAGTGAATGTTGTGGGGACAGTTTTGGGGAGGGGAACATATCTGAATTTGAAGAATAGGAAACCTATTCTGTTGTGTAATGTGAAGAATAATATCAAGTCTATCTGGGGCCTCCTTGGTGGGGCAAGAAGTTAAGCACTGCACTGTGAAGAGTCTGCACCCACTGTGGTGCAAGTTCGATCCCCGGCCAGGGAGGGGACCCACAGGGCGCAGCAGACCTCTCCTACCTCACTCGCTGCTCCCCTCAGCAGTGTATTTCAGTAGATCCTCCTGTTCTGCTCCCCACTCTGTCTCTGGTGAATCGTCTCACCCCCCACACCTCTGGCCTGTACCCCAGTTCTTATATGCATAAATTTAAGAAGAAAAAAGAATATCAAGTCTATGTAATGGGAAATTTAATTGCTTGGTGTGAATACTACACCTCTGGAAAAACAGAAAGGCTAGAATTTGAGCAAATACAGAATAAATAATAGTGGTAACATAATACTTTCATGCCTTGACCTCTATGCTAAGCATTTTTACATTGCTTATTTCATTTAATCTTTACAGTAGCCGTAGGGGAGAGCTACTGCCATGTTTTTTCACTTTACATGTGTGGTATTGAGACTCAGGAATTAAGTCACGTGCCTCTGGTCCGCAGTGTGTCCTGAGGGGCACCCTGAGTTTAAACCTCTGCAGTTCTGCTCTGGAGTCTGTGACCCCGATCACTGTGTAGCTTGACTTTCTAGAACAGCAGAAAGTGAACTGCTTGCTTAGAAAACTAAAAGGAGAATTTGGAAAACAAAAATTGGAAAAAGCATCGGTCAGCTGGGCAGAGAGGTTACAGAAATGAAATTAGCCAAGTACCATTCCTTGGACACTCGAGTGCAGTAACGTGACGCAGTGTCACGGTAGGGGACAACAGAGGCGAAGTATGCAAGAGCGGTGACCAGTAAGCTATAGGGTACCTGCTCCAGGAAACCAGGTTCGGTGTCCACGTGCATCCCAGCAGCGGGCCTCGGCGGGTGAGGGAGGACGCTCTTCTCCCACGGCCCGCACAGTCGGGGGTGGTCCAGCTGCAGGCCCATGTCGGGCAGTGTCCATCTAAAGCTTGAGAGGCACTGGGCTGTCCTGGGTGTTTCTTTCAGATTATTGTGTAGCTCAGGGAGCTGCTTTGAGGTGACTTGTCTCCTCCGGAAGTGGGAGTCACTGTGATAACGTAAAGACATGATCACATGGTCATGTGACCGTGGCTGGTAATTGTGTTTCTTCTCTATGAAAATGTTTTTATTAAGGTAATATTGATGTTTCCAAATCAGCCTTAGTTTTTATTATTTTTTTAAGATTTCTTCATACATACAAGAGCCGAGGCTCGACCCGCTGCACCACCGGGAAGGCCCTCAACCTTGATTTTTAAAGCAAAAATCATTTTGGGGGCCTTCCTGGTGGCACAAGGGGTCAGGCACCGCACTGTGAAGCATCCGCAGCCACTGCAGCACGAGTTCGATCCCCGGCCAGGGAGGGGACCCACATGGCGCAGCAGACCTCTCCTGCCTCGCCCGCTGCTGCCCTCAGCAGTGTGTTTCAGTCCATCTGCCTGTTCTGTTCCCCACTCTGTCTCTGGTGGATCCGCTCACCCCCCACACCTCTGGCCTGTACCCCAGTTCTTATATACATAAATCAATCAATCTTTTTTTAAAAAATCATTTTGGGTCAAGGTATAAATATCATGCCTAGGCATATATTAGTACTTATATTTCTTTCTTTTGCTACTTAGTGAAAACGAAACAGTCTCATATTCCTACACCACAGCTCTGCTCTAATCCTTTTTGTAAGACTCCTTGCGCTGCTTGGTACAGTAGTAGTTTGGTTTGACCTCTGCTACAAATGGATCTTTATTGAGCTTAGTGTTTGCTATTGAAATTAAATAGTGAATGCTAAAGTGGACTTCAGAAAGCAGTGATCCCGAAGGCTGTATGCCAGCTTCTGCTCCTCTCTCTTTCTCCCCACCTCCCTCATTTTCTCACAAAAGTGTTCTGGGGTCAATTAAATTTGGGAAATTCTGTGGTAAAGAAATCCATTTTACTTGTCAGATCCTTTCTCGTTGCTGACACAGATTTGAAGTCTCCAAGAAGACTAGTATAATTCTCAAATGTACCTGACCCCAGAGCACTCTTTCTTGAAGCATCTGATGGGACACGTAGTTCTGTATTCACCAGATGGGAATCACCAGAGTCATATCACTTCCACCTACATCCTCAACTTCCCCCAAGGAGCTCTGGAGCCTTGTATTCAGAACAGCTTTCTATTGTTTCCGATGCAAAATGCAGATCACTGTGTTCTCATGGGGAAGTGCAGAAAAGTAGGCAAAACTGTGCCTTGTGCTAACTTGGTCAATTTCTACTCTTACATTTCTTTACTAGTGATCCATTTACTTCTCACAGCCTGCTCCGTTCACATCTATTAAAAATAAAGCTTCTTTTTGGCTTAAAAACTGTCCCTATTTCCACCCCCAACCCACCCCCACTTTTCCAATGTAACTCTTTTCTGAGAAAGAGCAATGCAATGGTTGAGTATGCAAGTAAGATTGAGAACAGACATCTGTCTCCACAGCCCCCAGAAAAGTGACCTTTCAATAAGTATTTATTGAATGAGCGAATGATTGTGGGCAAATTTATATATGAATATATGAAAGAATGAAGAAATGATTCTGGAAACCCTAGAGGTACTTCTATGAGAAACTAAGAGCTTCTGCTATCCACGTGCATTGAGAGGGTTACGTCAGGAAAATGCAATGTAGTACAACTTCGATTCAGCATCCATAGGAATGCAGCTTTAAAATAATACTAATAATGATTGTAACTAGTTCTCTTATCATAAACAACGGACAAATCAGTGAGAGAATTTTCCAAGCTCTGGATAATAGACTGTATAAAGCCATGATCCCCGAGAGAAAGGAAACCTCGCGTGCTCTGTATAATGTTCCTCACTGAGAACAATTTCCTAACTGCAATAGCGTGATTAGCACACAAGCACGGCTCAACTTTCCACTGACCTGATGAGAGAGGTCAGAGTTGTGTCCGCTAAAGCTGCTGGAGCATACAGCCAGTGGAACTAGAGATGAGGGGTGGTCTATGCAGAAAGTAGTCCCAAAAGTCTCTGAGGGTCTTTATGAGCCCATGAGCAAGAACGGGGCCTGCACATGCTCAGAATAAGGCTGTGTCTTACCAGTGCTGCTGTTCTTGGCGTGCGAGTGGAACAGCAAGACCAGAGGTCAACAGTGCAGGAGAGGTGGCATTTAGCCGAGCCAGCGTGGGAGCAGTGTGTTACCACCCCAGTCATCCAGCTGAGACGGCAGAAAGACCTCAAATTAGAAATAAGAACTCTCTTCTGTCTTTGTTCTTATAGAGTGTGGCCCACTCTCTAAATTCATCCACCTTAAAACCATAAGATCTTCAGAGGAGACAGAATCTGGAGGTGAGTTCTGGCCAGTTATAAGGTCTTGGGAAGCACTTGGAGTTTTCTGCAGATTTGTTCTAGTAAAGTCTAAGTCTAGGCCTGCTCAAGTTCAATAGCCTGACATTGAAGTGCCTGCTACAACAAAAATCATTAGTCTTCACGTGAATGGCTAACACAATGTCTAATATACAATGAAAAATTACTAGACAGGAAAATACTACGTAGGGAGAAGAGGAACAGTCAATAGAAGTCCTCCCCGAGAATGCCCATGTGTTGCATGAGGAAAATGTGTTCAAGTCCTTAAGAGAAAAACATAAGAAATAAGAGCTTGTTCTGAATGAGAGTAAAATTAGTTTGCATGCTTTTTCAAACTCTTCATACCAAAATGTGAACTGCTTCATGAAACAGTTTTTTCTTCTTTCCTGCTTTTAGTCCCACTCCAAAACTTAATCCCCCCCACACACACACCCTCAATCTTAACTGTTTCAGTTGGACTCATTTTTGCCAGATTATAGTCAGTAATAAAAAATACTGTAATTAGCCGAGTGTGTGCTGGTTTTCTATTTATTTTATACAAACATGCCTGAAGGGTTTGATTTTTTTTTTTTTTAAATCTAACAGCAGTGGTTTCTCTTTTTTTCTTCATAAAACCACCTGTTTGTGGTCTTTGAGAGTGGTCCTATTTATTTCAGTCTGTTCCCCCCTTTGTCCACCAGAACTGAAGTCCTGTTTGCCTAAACCCCAGACCAAGGTTTGTGGGCTAATGCCTGCCATAAACATGTTGCATGCTCTTAGATCTCAAATGCCAGACGTTGTGCTACCATTTTCATAGCCTATGTTTTATGGACATCACTTGAAACAAAGCCAAGATGGCTGCCTGCCAGATTTTCCTTGTAATATCTCTAACCTGATTTGGCCCGCTCATTGTGTTTTGCAAAAACCATGCTCTCTCAAGGGACTGAGAAGCTGGAAAGAGAGCCCTTATGTGACGTGTTGGCTTGCTCCCATAGAATTAGCTTGAGCTGCTGGCAAAACACACATGGTAGGAGAGGTAAATCTTGGCAGACGTGGGTAATATGATTCGCTTGTTAGGTGCTGGACCTTCTTGTGTAACTTCTTATTGTCTACAGTTTGTTTAAGGACAGTGTTTTAAAACAGGTTGCTTATAAAACCCAAATTATCTCAGGCCATTTTTCCCTTAGGTCCATCCATCAGCTTTATAGTCCAGTTCAAAGCTGCATTTCATTTTGTCAAAATCTTTGAACTTATTACAGGTCCGTCAGTGATACTGAAACCATCAACAAATACACTTACATTTCCTATTTTTTCCTCCTTTGTAGAAACCCATTTCTTGGACTTTGTCCTAAGCTGCGTTCAATGTTTGCAACTGTGACATTTTTCCACTGACCAGAATTTCCAGTGTCACCTCTGCTTGTGCCCTATCTCTGGTGCCATGTTACCATCTTGAGACTGCTAGGATCTCATTGCTTCCTGGCCCAGCACTCCTTGCTTGCCTCAACATTTGGTGTTTACTAAATTAATTTCCTTGGCCTCATGACCTTGCCTGCTCTTATAGCCAATCCCAAAGGGCCTTTCTGCTCTGACTAGCTGTTGAGAATGGTTGCAGAAAAGTGCTTAGCAACGCGATTCCTCCCACTGCAAACACAACCTTTCTGGCCTCAGCTGGACCCCCAAGACTGTCCCATAACCCTTTCATGCCTAGTGCTTTGCTTCTCCATCAGTACTCACTCCATTACCGCTGTGGAGGGAACTCCCTAAGCCCTTATCCAGGGTGTCTTCTATTCATTTCTAACTGCCATGAGCTGTTGGTACATGAACGCTGGTACTGTGAATGTCCAATACTTGTCCAGTTATGAACCCATTGTTTCCCATCGCTCCATAATGTCTCCTCTGGTTGGGATTCATGATGGTTAATGAGTGACACTTAGCCACTGGTTAGTCTAGGAAGCATGAATTACCTTCTAGCCACCTCTTTCCCTCACTCCCATTTCCAAATAATCTTACACTAAATTTGCAATATCTGCATCCTAGCCAGCTCTTAAATACCGCCCCTGCTGCAAGCTGTCCTCTAACTTCCTGAACTCACTGTCTTTGTCTGCCTGCGTTCTCTCCACTGTAACCATGGGCTGCTAGCAAAAGAATTGTCTGAAATATGTCCATCAGCACTGTGCGCAAAAACCTTCCATTTGCCCTCAGCTTGGAAAGTTCTTCCTGTTGTCTATACTGTTCCCCGACAATTCTGTCATTCGAGACTGATTTTTTTTTTTTAAAAGATCTATTTACTTATGCACGCAAGAGCTGGGGAACAGGCCAGAGGTGCGGGAGGTGAGAGGATTCACCAGAGACAGAGCAGGAAGCAGAACAGGCAGATCAACTGAAACACTGCTGAGGGCAGCAGCGGGCGAGGTAGGAGAGGTCTGCTGTGCCATGTGGGTCACCCCCCTGGCCAGGGGTAGAGATCGAACTCGTACTGCAGTGGCTGCAGTTTGCTTCATAGTGCGTTGCTTCACCCACTGCGCCACCAGGGAGGGCCCAAGACTGATTTTTATGCTACTTATTTTGGGTTTCTCATCCCAGAATGAATTGTTTGAATCTTTAAGTTCCTTTTCCAAAATCACAGCATTAACTTACTGTGACCATTGAATCATATAAATTTTAAGTTTATATACAAGTATATTTAAGATCAATAGCTTTCTCTCTTCTCTTTCCAGCTCCCCACTAAGCCCCCTAACCCCAAAGTAACAAAGTTAACATCATGGTGGGTTCCCATCTATATTCTTTCCCAGGAACAGACATGTTTTGTTCTTTGTGACTCTCTCTAAAAAAGGGAATCTAAAATAAAATGTAATATATTATGTATTATGTAATGCACATAATATACATCATGTATATAGGGAATATACATGTAATGTTCATATTATAAATATAATGTTATATTTATATATGATACATTAAATATATACATTAAATGCATATTTTATATAACAGAAATACAGATACATACTTTTTTTCATTTACCGTCTTTCCAGATCAGTAGAGCTCTAACTCATTCTTTTTTAAAGATTCATGAAGTTTTAAGATACCAAAGTATAGCAATAATTTGTTCAATTCTTTCACTATTGATTGGTTGATATTCAGGTTCATTCCAGAATTGTGTGTGTGCTTTTTGTCTCTAATAAAAGCTGTGGGTTAATTCCCACTTATTCACTGGGCCTGTATTTGTGTGTTTATCTACATTAGTAGACTCTAAGACAGCTCTCTTCCCTCTCCCATCTATGGCTTCCTCCCACATTTGCAATTAAAGCAGAATCCACACCACAATTCTGGTGAGCTACTCCCAAGCCCCTGGAAGGTCCTTTGCTCCAGACCTAGAACACAAGCAGCTCGTCCTGCTCCAAGCTCCTGTCCTTGCCAGTCCCGCTGCACGTGCTCATCCTCCAAACAGCTGCAGCTGGCTGATGCCACGTGAAAGCGTGCACCCCCTCTTTGTGTCATGCTCTGCTTTCTTGTTGTTCAGTCACTTGCCACCACCTGAAATCACACCATTGAACTGTTTGGCTGTTGATGAGCTGTCTCCTCCTAGGGAGTGTGAGTTCCGTTGGGTGGGAGTCTTTGTTTATCTTCGACATCCCTGTATCCGCAGCTCCTAGAACGGTGCCTGAGACACAGCAGGTGTTGAAGAAGTGTTTGATACACGCATGAGTAATAGTTTCACAAATGTGTGTGTGTGGTGCTGCCCTCCCAGGACTAGTTTTACTCACCTATTTCCTGACTGTATGGATAGTACGGTATGAAATTAAATCAAGGACTCTTGTACAGAGTGGTGAATTTTAACACAAGGGATGACCTTGGCGATCCCTCCGCCCCCACCCGCCGCCCACCACCACCATGCAGATTTACAAAGTGACTCACGGCACTGCCCCTCTTATTTCATTTGGTGATTCAGATCACTGGCAGTAATCTACTTGATTTATTGTTTTCCCCTTATGTGCAGCACCTCGGAGTTAATTAAGAAGGTCATGAATCTTGCCTCTGTAGCTCCAGCTCTCTCCCACTTGCAGGATACTCTCATATTGCTGAGACTGTTGATTTGGGACGCAAGTTGAAACATTACTTAATTTTCGCACATTGAAGTTCATTATACTGAGCCGAAAGATGAGTGTTGCTTTGAAGGCCCCTTCACTGCCAAGCCTTAAAATCGCTCCATGTTCCCACTTTCTAAATAACCGGTTCTCATTTCCGCCACTGTCGCCAAGACCTTGCCCACTGACTCAGCCGTGCAGCGCATGTCCCCAGAAGGACCTCTCCACCTTCAGCCATGGCGTGGCCTCGCCCCCAGAGCACTTCACTTCTGTGCTGTGCGTAGACTGTTCCAGCAATTAGCACTGTGCACTTAGAGAGGACAGCCACACAGCCGTTGTACCTGAACAACACACGAGGCCTGGCCGTTTAACCCAAACACACGAAGACAATTTAGTATTAAGAAGCGTCAACTGGGGCCTCCCTGGTGGTGCAATGCGTTAAGCTACACACTATGAAGCAAACGGCAGCCACTGCAGCACCAGTTGGGTCCCTGCCACCGGCCAGGGAGGGGACCTACATGGCTCAGCAGACCTCTCCTGCCTCGCCCGCTGCTCCCCTCAGCAGTGTATTTCAGTCCATCTGCCTGTTTTGCTCTCCACTCTGTCTCTGGTGAATCCTCTCACCCCCACACACACATTTCTGGCCTATACTACGGTGCTTGTGTGCATAAATAAATAAATCCTTTAAAAAATTATAATTGAAGGAAAGAATACGTTTCAGAGGTTAGTGAATGAAAAGATGTAAAGCCTTTTTCATCTAAGCTCATAGAGCTTCTGCATTCTACTCATAACCCCTTTGGGCAGACAAACCCCAATACCACGTCCACTAGATCTCAACTGATAAGTAGCTTCTAGAGGTGGGTTCAGGCTCAAACTTCAGCAGTTTCAAAGTCTGCTTTTCCTTACATGCTCTAATGCCTCCCGTACTAACAAGCTGCTTCCACAAGAATGTCACATATTTTACATGTCATCACTCTGCCCTGTTAAGTATGTGAATGCCAGAAACCAGTTTTAAAGATGAAAGGCATTTAACCCTTCTTATTTTGCAAAGAATTTCACAAATACTTACCAATACCTGATTTCTTGTTTCTTCTTTGCTCCACTGAGTCATGATTCTGCTGTTAAAGTTTGCTCTTACCTTACTTTTTACAATTGTCCAAGAAATTCAGTGAGTTGCCCAAGTTCACACTGCTAAGAAAATGACAGACCTGGGAATTGCATGCACATGTCTTTATATTGTTTATCCCTGTTGTTATTCTTCTGGATTGCCCAGATACTAACGTTAAAAAAAAAAGTCAGAGGATTTCTCTCAGAACCCAGGCATGTCCAGGATAAAACCCACAATTGCTAATCTCCAAGTCCATCATTGCCTCTAATACACTGCCTCTAAAACCCACGAAGTTCTTCAATCAGAAATGCAGGCCACGTGCAGTTACCAGACTTGAACAATTTTCAAGTGCTTGCCGGTGTTTTAATGTCATTGTCTCCGGTTGCTGATAAAACCAAACAAGAACCAAGAAGGATTTTTTTCATTCTACCCTAATGAGCAGGTGGTAATTTAGTCTCTGGTCGTTGCACTCGTGTCAGTCCAGTCCCAAGAGCTTTGTCCCTTGCTCGATGCAAGTTCATGTGTTTTCCTTGACAGTCAATTCACTGCACTGTTGCTAAGGCTGTAAATGTGATGTTCTACAAGCAGAAGGCTTTGCAGAGATGCCTTCGCGGTGCCTCCACCGTCTGTGATCACTGAAATTTCCCTGTAGATTTAGGTGATGGCGTGGCCCTGTGTAAATTACAGATGGTAAGCTGGCATGCGGTGAGTTCTTGCTAGCTCCTCCTCTGCAAATGAGTATGCCAGGACCAGAAATCAGATCTGGCTTTTCGAGTTGTCCCTTCCTTCCTCAGTGTGTGGGTAGCTCTTTTCTTGGCTACGCTACACCTAATCGCTTGTTTCGAGTTGAGGGTGGTTAGCAGCAGCGAGTAGTTGTTCCTCCTGGAAAGCAGAGTATCACCTTGGCAGATGGGGTGCTTGCACCTTCGTATCAGCTGCTGCCCAGGTTTGCCTTTTGCCCAAACTAAGGTTAGCTGCAAAGGCTAGACAGTGTCCTCATCCTCACACCGACAGGTGTAGTATTTTTTGGCATCGTGTGCCAAGTAGAGATGCATCTAAACTTCTAGGAAAAATAGAATCTATTGTTAGCACCAATGTGATTGTGGGCTTTGCTTCTTTAGAACAAACAAACTGGAATGCTGCTTAAGCTGTTCATCGTGTGCATACAAACACCCACTCTTCTCTCTTACCACCTATTGTATCATCGTATTCAGTTCCACCCAGATTCAGTGACCCATAATTCTCTTGGACCAAAAGTATGATGAATAGTTAGTTTCCGTATTGCGTTAATCTCTTCTAGATAATAGCCATACTTTTGAAATTCGAAGTCAAAATGCTTTTAGTAATAAAGGCACTTTTGTTCTTAGCTCTTTTACCTTATTAAAAAAATTCCTTCTGATCTTTGGCATAGATTTCTCTAGTGCTGAGGCATTGCGATCTTAGTTTCTAAGGCACATTTACAACCTATTCTCTTTCCCAGCAGTTAGAATAGCTTTATTTTCTTGGGAACAAAAGCAGTTTACCTAGATATACCTGTGCATATAATGAAGGTGTAAAGTGCATGGAATGGAGACATATAAAATCCAGAATTGTGCTTAGTCCCGGAGCAGAAGTGCCATGGAAGAAGCATGAAAGGGCTTCACCTGAATTAGTAGCTTTTTATTCCTGAAGCTGGAGGTGAACTTAAAAATTGTTGTTGTGGTAGTGTAAGCCATTCTGC
Source organism: Galemys pyrenaicus (assembly GCA_019455555.1). NCBI lineage: Eukaryota > Metazoa > Chordata > Mammalia > Eulipotyphla > Talpidae > Galemys > Galemys pyrenaicus. Next base: position 7,765,387 of record JAGFMF010011726.1, on the reverse strand, counting down.
AATCTTAAATGTTGCAAGCTTTAAGAAGTTCCAAACAGTCAGTAAAAGATTAAAGAGAAATGAAAATCACCTGTTTCTCTACCACCATGCACAGAAGATACTACTGCTAATCATTAATGTATAGCATATTAATATGTATAGTCATTAATTTATAAACAATCCATCAGTGAACAGCCTGTGTTTGCATCCTTCACACACTAGTCTAGTTATTCCCTTTGGATAAATTCCCATGGGGGAATTGCTGAGTCTACAGATATATACAGCTGAAATTTTGATTTATTTCACCAAAGTGTCCTCTAGAAACAGACCCAGTTTTGTGTTTTTGTTACCCACGGTGGGGATTAGGACTCTTCTGAATCTTTGCCAGCTAGAAAGGCTTAACCACCAAAAACATACACCACTGTGTTGTGATTTCCATCAGTTTGATTCACTCTCTTACTAAAATATTTTCTCTTTACAAAAGTTGTATCATTCTCATCAAGGAAATTTGGTAAAATAAAAAAGATCATGAAAATGCTTCTAATCTTTCCATCTAAAATTAACCATGGCTAACATTTCTGGGTATTTCCTTCCTCTAGCAATTTTCTTTGCATATTTTTCCAGAATCATACCATATATGTTTGTCATCTACTTTTCTCACTTTCTGAGCACTTTTCGTCTCTACTTTTTTAATCATCTAGCAGTGTCAGTTGCCTGCTAAACTTACTGCCCCATTTCCCATTGTTGGTTATCAGTGTGTTCCATTTTTCACTGTTGTAAATGATGCCAGGGTTTTCTGACTGTGGAACTGCCCGGCAAGGATGCGAGTACTTTTGACACTGTTTGGTACAGATTGTCCAATTAGGACAAAAAGAACGTCACTTTTATTCTTCCCAGTGGTGGACAGGAGCATTTCACTCTTTCGTTGTTGGCATTAAGAATTCTAATTTTTTTAATTTTGCAAATTAATTTTAAAATATCCACACCTGGTATTTATACATCATGATAAATCTCCTCTTCTGTCACAGGCCATGACACAGAACAGTACTAGATATTTTCAGAATGAAGCAGGATATAATTTCCAAGATTTCTCTTAGAACTCTTTCCAAAAGGAGACTGAATGTGAATTCAGAGTGAAGCTGCGATTTGTAACTCCAGTCCCCTTTAAACAATGATCAAGTCATTCATACAAAATTATGGCGTCTCTTGTTTGAATTTGAAACTGAGTAACTAGATAACCATCTGTATGAGTCCTAATGCATAAAGATCTTCTGTTCACATTTGTCCCTCCTTTTTCTCTATTTGTGATCAATCTGTGAAATCACAAAGATTAGGAAACTAGAGAAAAGGGGCTAGGAAAAGAGAGAGAAGATGCTCGTTGTGTTCTGTTCCTTTCTCTTTTCAGGGGCTCTCCTGCCACCCCTTTTCTCTCCCATGCTCCCCAAATGAGCAGCTATCTGAGATGAGAGACTAAATAAGAACAGGTAATTAGGCCTTTCAAATCTCCTGGTTTAGAATTTATGTAGACCAAGCCCCTAGGTCTCTGAAAGCAGCATCATCCTGTAGATAAACCTTGGGGCCCATCAGGTGTGTCTGTCTGCACAGAAGCAGCTGCAGGGGTAAGCTGCTACCTCACCTTTGCTGCTTGGTCTGCTTCTTTGCAAGTTACGAGATCGGAATCCCAGGCCTGTACAGCAACTAGGAAAGAACTTTGCAGACAGGGTACCACAGGAAGGTCAGACAACCAGCATCTTCCCTTGAGAATTTCCTAAGAATTTTGTTTATTCCAAAGCTTCAACTGATATAAAAGCGTGAAAGTAAACCTGCTTTCCCACCAGTCGTGACTGTCGGGGACTGTGTTATCTTGCTTCTCCTCCGTACTTAGAGGATCAGAAAAGGGATAATGCAGTTTATGGACTTCGTCTCGTCACAGGCATGGCCACATTCCACAAACGTCAGTGCCCTGCCTTCCAGGAATCCCCCTGAACTTGACTCTGTCCAGGGTCCATCTTGAATTGTGTTGTTCTCCCTTACGACAGGAATAGAATTTTGCATCTCACTCTTCACCTCCATGCAGTGCCAGACCACCCCAATTCCCTCATCACCGCTTCAATCTGCACAAAGTGAGGTTTCATTACTATATTTGTAATAAAAATACTATAAATCATGTCAGGCTGGTGTAAGAAAAAGTAGGTGGGGATACAAGAAAAACAGCGCTCTCTTCCCAAGTTAAACTCAAACCCAGCATCTGTGCAAACCCCGTTCTCTGAAGAACCGGGTGTCAGGCGGGAGTCTTAGCTTTCTTTGTAGACTTGTTGAGTGTGCTGTGTACTGTTGCTCTGTTGAATGTTTTTTCTTTTAGCAAATCTTTTAGAACTAAAAAGCGATGCCAGTACGCTGCTCGTAAAGCACTGGCTCCCTGATTACATTTCCGTGTTTTGCAATTGCAGGGGAAGGAGTACTCGAGACTTCCAGTAGCTTTCCAACTGAACATTCATGACAAAATACAGAAACACATGTACCCAAGTGACATGTCACTTGACAGTTCATATTTTTCTGCCTCATCTTGTTTTTGTGTGTGTGCTGTCCGCTCTGGTCATGTGTTTTTATTCATGTAGTCATATCTTTATACCCTGCCGCCTGACTTGTTCTAGAGATGGAACAAGACGAACTTCAGCAGTTAAATTCAAACAAGATGTGCAGGAATGAATTTCTTTTAGGGATAAGGGAGGAATGCCTTCTAGTCAGGAAGGATTTACGATTGTTGGCCTTGTTTTTTTTCTCTTTCGTTTTTCATTAGTCTTACCCAAATCTAATGTGCTCAAGATTTCCAAAATGCAAGGATCTCTCATTTCTTCACAGGAGTAAAGATCGAGAAGGGATAACCAACACTTTACTGAACATACTCAGAAGTACTCAATAAAGATGTGTTGTGCAGGAAAATAACATTTGGAAACAGGGAGACGTAACACCAGTCTTCTCTGGGTAGGCAGAATTGGGGAAATTTAAGGATATTATGCTCCCTGGCCCTTCTTCATCTCAAGCAGTAATTTGGAGATGTCAGGAGACGTGAGTGATGGACATTTGTATGTGTTAATATTAGCTCTAGGAAAAATACATGTCCACATGCTACGTGAGATAGCTTGACCGGAGAAATAAACATGTGTAGATCCTCCTTTAATGCTGTCACCACTTCTCCTTGGTCTTAGACTCTGCCTGGGGAATGAATGCATTTTTCATTAGATGCCTGACTTTTTGTTTGCTTATTTGTGCTATAAAATGTATCATGGAACAAAGTTATGTTGGGCAAAGAGTGACTTGAGAAAATAAGAAATGAACATTTTGGTACTGTCAAGAGTTATGTATGCCTTTGCTTAGATTTCACGCCGGAGAACAATACGTACATATTTTAACCTTTGAGTCTGATGCGTACTGAAATGTGCACTGTCAGTGTCCATAAATGAAACCCTGTAGCTGTCACAGTTGTCTGGACTTCTTTAGAAAAATCTACAGCACATTTCTAGTCGTTCTCATGCTGATAACGTTGGCAAAAAGAAACACATGCGAACACACTCACACACCATCCCAGATAACGCGATAAATTCCAGACCACAAGATAGACTGGGAAAGTTTCTCCCCGTCCTCCCTCCCCCCTGCCCTGTGTCCCTCGTGCACCCTCTTTCCCCCCACTCTTTTTTTAATGACTTTTCTTGAGATTAGCTTGAGCATTTAGGCCATCTTCTAAGGCCTAACAGATTCCTGAGTTCAGATCATTCAGCCCGTCGGCGTGTGAGCCGTCACCCGACTGCCATCGACAGATCATAAGATTCATGACCGGCCGAGAAGCCGGTCCCTCGTGCCATTGGTCTCCTTAGGCATCTCCTCCTTGACTCCTTTTAAACATTTTAATATACGGTGGAGACCATTACAAGCCCATTTTCCAAACCGTCAAGGAAATCTTAAAGCTTTTCCTAGGACATTTACCCGTGAGTCTAATTTCTTCCACAATGTGCACACTGGGTGATGGTGCTCATTATTTAGGTGATGATGTTCACTGCTCCTTCACAACAGAAAATGTAGACATCTCTACTAGAAATGGAGCTACCATATGATCCGGCAATCCCACTCCTAGGGATCTACCCAAAGGACACAAAAACACGGATCCGAAAGAGCACCTGTACTCCTATGTTTATCGCAGCA
>JAGFMF010011726.1:7710846-7761022 GCA_019455555.1 Galemys pyrenaicus | reverse complement strand
AAGGGACTGAGGTGATGGTGCACGGGTGAAATGGTGGTGGGTACCCCCTGGGGACTACAAATGATGTCAAATATAACTAATAAAAAAAAAAAAGAAAATGTAGACACCTACTAAATGCCAAAACATTTTGGGAGTGGAGAATATAGACAGGCGAAGCCCCAGAGATGTTCCCAGTTGCTACCACTATATTACAGGTACATTAGACAGTAGTTTACATGTTGGCATCATTCTCTACTTAAGAGATTATGTTCGAGAAAACACTACTCATACACAGCCTGAAAGCTACTTCAGTTTCTCAACCCAAATGCCCAAAAAAATAGATGACTGTGTCAAGAAGATGTGGCATATATACACCATGGAATATAATACAGCTGTCAAAAAAGATAAGCTCATGCCATTCCCAGCAACACGGATGGAGCTAAAAGGGATCATGCTCAGTGAAATAAGCCAAAAAGAAAAGGAAAAATATTGATTGGTTTCACTTACAAGAGGAATGTGGAGGAAACAAACAAGGGACTAAGGGGAGAAAAAACAATTGCAATAAATAATCAAAATCAACAGACAACTGTAAATCTGAGATATTCCCCAGGGGAGGAGGAAGGAGGAGGAACAAAATGGGTGGGAAGAGCACAGGGACTATGGTGATGGTGCAGGGGGGAACTAGTGATGGGAATTTCATGGGGAGGAGAAATAGACACTCTACAAAAATAAAAAATAATGTAATATATATATAAAACTAAAATTTAAAAGAATCCTACTTCAGTTTCAGAATGGAGTCATTTGTGAAGGTAGCACCCAAGGACCACAGCAGAAGACTTTGGGTGCTTTGGTGGTGGGTGTGGTGTGGTGAGATAAATGTGAGCTGGTGTGATTTTTATACCCTAAGTCATACAGTGTTGTAAATCAACATTTTAAGAAGAAAATACACTTCAAGAAAAAGGAGTCATTTTTGCAAATATGGATAATTTGCAAATATCATTTATATGACTGTGACACCACAAATTGTGTGTGGAACCCCAAGTTTAACAGCTCCCCACCAACATTTTAACTTAATATGAGTAGCCACAGGGAACAAGACAGGCAAGTCTGAAATTGAAATGAAAGAATAATATTTCTCTCCAAAATTTAGCTGTGATTCTCATAACAGGTACAAACACAGCCAGAAAGCTACATTTCCAATTTAGAGGTAATTGAAATTTAACTGTGCTATGGATGAAGAAGCTTCTTTTCCTACTCCTGAAATTTTCATCGACTTAACAAGTGGAAATGAGCTGGCAGAATGCTCTATGCCAAACTGGACAACCTCAACATAAATGAAAAAGGATCCTCCAGAAAATTCTTAGCCTCCCTATCTGTGTTCGCCTAGATTTACAGAAAATCGGTCCCAAGGAATTCCACCTTAAGGTACTTTGCAATTTGAATTCTCTATTTCTGAAAACTCACTTGGCTTAATAAAGCGAGCTATTTTATTAAATTTAAACAGCGAATGTGAACTGCATACGGTGATGTTTTCAAAGATAGGATGGCAGGTAGACTCGTTCTTGCTAACCTTTGGAGAACTTTAGCCTAATGACTTCAAGGGGACAAGCAAGATCTGCAGTTTCTTCCAGACAGGCACATGTAGGATTATTCCCCAGCAAGGGCCAAAGTTCACATTCCCGACGATATTGGGGAGCAGGCTTTCTTTGGCATGTTACTGTTTTAAAAACAACCCGTCTTTTCTTGCTGATTATCAGAGATTTTAACTCTAGTGCTAAATACCAAAATGAAAGCAACAGATAGGTAGCACTTGGGTGTCTCTTTGCTCTTACCGGAGCCTGGCCATTAAAGGTGATTAATTTATGGCCGGGCACAGCCTGCAGTCTTTCTTCTATGGATTTGTTAGTTCTGCATTCAGTACTGGGTTCCAAATATAACATGGACCCGCCACTGCTGACCTCCTGAGTTTCCCTTGGCCTTTGAAGAGCCAGGATTAACATGACAGTCTTCCAGTTTTAGAAAAGCAAGTCTTGACTCTGGGTTGAGGAGACTGTGAATCATCCAGTCGTTGCAGCCAGTTGGGTACACTTTCACAAGCGATGCGTATGTAATAGGAGGCTTTTCCTTCCTAACGTGTCAGCTAGCAACCTCATAGTAATTTTCCAGATGTAACTGTGATCATTTTTACCCTTTCCTAACATAAGATCAGCAAGGTTAAGTACATTTACCATCAGAAAATTTTGAAGAAAAGGCGATGCTTCTTTTCCCTACCTGTAATTTCTTTTCTAGTATTACATCTGGCCAATTCTCTGTACGCTGAATGAGGCTATGCCCCTTTGTGGGGAACCGTGTTGCTATACATGGAGCACTGGGAGAAACACATAGCCAACAAGAGTTTATATGTAGAAATCTGGAGCATGTCAGTCGTTTACATGATCTGTTTTTACAGCGGCGGTGCCATCTTTGTTTTCTAGATAACCGAAACAGAGAGGTTACTTACAGTGCCAGAGCTGGGTTGGAACACGAGTCTGGATCTCTGTCTCAGGGCCATTCCCGTAATGCCATCCGTGATCAGAGATCCCAGAAGCATCCTTTGCCCCTAGACCCTCGGACACTCAGCTTGGGTGTACAGCTGAAATGCAGCATTCTCCTGTCTGGAGGTCCTACTGAATCTCACAGTAATGGGGTTTCTGTACTTTATGCAAAATGTCTATACCACGGACACAAAAAGTCCTTGCACGGCACTATCATCAAAGTCAACGTTGTGTTCTTTAATTTATCCCCAACAAATTCTTTAACCTGGCCAACCTATCTTTCCTGCCATCTAGCATCTAGCATCTAGTCTGCTTTCTTGGAGGTCAGTATTTTCCTAAAAAGTAAACTCCTTAAGGTCTGCACCAGCACTCCTGGGCATGTGTGTGATGGCAGAGAGCAGCTTCTCCCAGGCGTGACACAGTCTGGGGCCATCCGTGGAGCTGAAACACCGCCTGGGCTGCTTGCCCACCCACACCAGTCGGAGGGGCCTGCCTCAGGCGCTGGCCTCTCATGGCCATCTGTACATGGCATGTGTCTGGGAGCGGGTGTAGCTGAGTTCCAGGCTAGAGCACAGCCTCTGAGACACACTACTTGGGTTTAGGTCTCATCCTCCCCCCCATAAGTTTTGCCTTAGTTTTCCCATCTGAAAAATGGGGTAGTAATGTCTAGCCTATAAACTGTTGTAAGAACTAAATAAAGTGGGGCCTCCCTGGTGGCGCAGTGGGTTAAGCACAGCTCTATGAAGCAAACGGCAGCCGCTGCAGCACAAATTCGATCCCTGCCGCCAGCCGGGGAGGGGACCCACATGGCGCAGCAGACCTCTCCTGCCTGTACTGTGCCCTACTCTGTCTCTGATGAATCTTATCACCCCCCCCCACACACACACACACCCCTCTGGCCTGTAGCCCAGTTCTTGTTGTAAAATAAGTAAATCTTAATAAAGTAATGCATGCAAAGCACTTGGTCCTGGCACTTAGTCAACTAGGTCCACTGTTTCTCAGAGAAAAATGTCAAAAAGCTTTCAAATGCCCTGTTTTCATTTTGATAGAGATTTTTTTTGTACAGGTGCCTGCACCACAGCCTTCTCACTGTTTTCTCTTAGCATCGTTGGTTTGTCATGCTTTTTTTATATATATATTTTTTTTTAACTTATGTGTGTAAGAGCCTGAGTGTGGGCCAAAGGTGTGAGGGATGAGAGGATTCACCAGGTACAGAGTGGGGAGCAGAACAGGCATATCGACCAAAATCTGCTGCTGAGGAGAGCAGCTGGTGAGGCAGGAGAGGTCTGCTGCGCCATGTGGGTCCCCTCCCTGGCCGGATGTTGAACCCGCACTGCTGTGCGGCGGATGCTTCACAGTGCAGCACTCAACCCGCAGTGCCACCAGGGAGGCCCAGTTTGTCGTGCTTCTTTATGACGTCTCTTGTTCTTTGCTGTGTCTGCAGTCCCTTCTAGCTCCCCACCTTCAGCTTCTCCCTGCAACTCCAGCTCTACCTCCCAGCAGACTTTGCTGTGAAGCCACAAGCTGGAGGAACAGTCTGAGCTACAGAGCTACTGACACCTCCTCCTGCACTGCTCTCAGAAATGAGTTCACCTTCCTGTCACTTTGCCTATTAACAACTTAGTCCGTACTCACTCTCTTGACACACCAGCCCTGAAATCTTTAGGGCAGCCTCAGCATTCTCTTTTCTTCAGAATATGCCCAAGAAGGGCTGCACGTTCCCCTCATCCACAGCCTAACTTCTTTGTGCATTAAAGAACATTCCAGCAAAGAGTATTCAAACTGGTGAGAACATATTTTTCTCTCTTGTCTCTTCTAAATCTCAGTGCTAGGTTCATTTTTGTGGGTTACCCCCAAAAGTATAAATCCCTGCAGAAATCCGACCTGCAGGTGTCCTGCCCCAGGAAGAAAGGTTTGTAAATTGGAAAGTAACACTTAGAAATCAGGTTTTCTTCCCAATGGAAAAAAGTCTAACTACTGGATTTCTTAGGCGATTTCATGGTTTAAAAGACACATGAATTATTAACTGTATAGAACTTTCCAGTGAAAACACTGTTTGATTAAGCACAGTAAACTTGATGAACTAGGGAGATTTCATGTTCTGAAATTTACCTCATTGTATTAAGTAGCTGCTCATATGTGCATACTTCTTCCAAGAAAAGAATTTGGAGAATTTAGGACATCCCTGCTGGATCAGGGTTAAAGTCTCAGCAATATCAAGGTATCACCAGCCACTGCAACCTAAATTCAATCCCCAATCAAGGGGCTGACTCACATGGCGCAGCAGACCTCTCCTGTCTCACCCGCTGCTCCCCTCAGCTGTGTATTTCAGTCCATCTGCCTGTTCTGCTCCCCACTCTGTATCTGGTGAATCAGCCCCTCAACTCTGGCCTAGATTCCAGTTCTTGTATGCATAAATAAATCTATTTTTAGAAAGAATTTGGAGAATTTAAATGCATTTTCTGCTGAGTAAAATAGGTAATAAGATATTTCACTCCACTTCCACTGTGAATCCTCTTTACATCACTTCAATGATTGGTATAATATTGCCTTATCATTTGTGAAATAAAGATAATGTATGCCTTTAAGTGCCAAGTACTTAAGGAGAGACAAATGTATGTAACATGTGGTCTATCAACTCAAGTAAGACGATGCATGTACAAACTTAATAATAATGCAGAGTGTGTCATAGGGCATTGTGCTAGTTAATAGCTCAGTGAGCTGTGCAGTGACTTCAGAGGGTCTGAAGTAATAAGGGAAACTTCATAGAGGAGGGAAAGGTAACTTGGGCGTTGTGGTATAAATAGGACTTTACTGGCTAGTAAGGAAAGAGAATGATGTTCAGAACAAGATATGGAAGAATGGATTAGAGATATTTCCTGTGATTTGTCCAGAGGACCTGATTATGACTAGAACGCATTGGGAACATTCCAAATAAAATCTTAAGTTTGGGGCCTCCCAGGTGGCACAGGGGTTAAAGTTTCAGAATTAAGAAGCTATTACCAGCCACTGTAGCACTAGTTCGATCCCCGGCCAGGGAGGGGAGACACATGGCGCAGCAGACCTCTCCTCTCCCTCCCCCTTCTCCTCTCCGTGGTGTGTTTCAGTGGATCTGCCTGTTCTGCTCCACTCTGTCTCTGGTGAGTCCTCTCACCCCCCATACGCACATACCTCTGGCCTGCACCCCAGCTTTTCTATGCATAAAATCTTTTAAAAAAAATCTTAAGTCTCCTCGTCAGTCTTAGTGTGACTTGATCAGGTTTACCTAATGTCAGTCACGGTGTTCTCACCTGCAGCGTGAGGGTGATAAGGAAATACTAATAAAAAGCCTGCGCAGTTAAGTAGGCGTTTCCCCACGGAGTTGCTGGTGTCACTGTCACGGTTCTGCTGGCCACTGCTGGTGTCGCTGTTGAGTAGGACCTGTGCATCAGCCACCTCACTGCTGACCCCCACTGCTCATCTTCCTGCGAGTGCTATCCCAACCACTGGTCCTCCCTGCTGGGAGTATTACTACCACGCTGGTTTGGTTTTTTTTTTTCTGCATACAAAAACTGGGGTACAGGCCCGAGGTGCAGGAGTTGAGAGGATCCATCAGACACAGAGCAGGGAGCAGAACAGGCAGACTGACCAAAACAGACTACTGATGGGAGCAGCGGGCAAGGCAGGAGAGCTCTGCTGTGCCCTATGGGTCCCCTCCCAGGCCGGGGATCGAACTCCTGCTGCTGTGCAACGGATGCTTCACAGTGCAGGGCTCAACCCGCTGTGCCTCCAGGGGAACCCTGTTACCACTCTGGTTTTTATGAGCAGGCCACACCCCAGCTGATAGTCCCCTTCCCCCGGCCGGTCATCCGTTCTCCTCTCCCCAGACTCTTTACACAGAAGCCTGACTTGGGCACAACAGGGTAGGTCTGGTATGCTCTGGACTCCAAATCAAATTCCAGGACTCAGCTCAAAGCCAAATATTTGACCTTACTAACTGGCAGGTTACAGGGAGTAGAGACGAGTCATGCAGAACTGGACCCTCAGGCTCATAACAAGAGAATCGGAGAGCCTGGACTGGGCTTCGCTTTTCCCTCCCCCGCAGGGTGATTGGATTGGTGGGGAGTCCAGTTTGCCAGACTGGTGTGGGGGGCGCCATGCCCCCTCCAGCACACGCGCTCTCTCACTGGCCACACTGGCATCCGAGAGCTGGTTGTATGGCTTTTTTTTTTTTTTTTAAGATTTATTTGTTTATGCATACAAGAGCTGGGGTACAGGCCAGAGGTACAGGAGGTGAGAGGATCCACCAGAGACAGAGTGGGGAGCAGAACAGGCAGACCGATTGAAACAGACTGCTGAGGGGAGCAGTGGGCGAGGCAGGAGAGGTCTTCTGCGCCATGTGGGTCCCCTCCCTGGCCGGAGATCGAACTCTGCTGCAGTGGCTGCGGTGTTTGTCTTTTTTGCTGTTGTTGTTGACTACTTGATTTAAAAGGCATTCTTCCTTCCAGCTTTTGAATCGCTATTGAATAGGGACTGTACATCAGCCACCTTAATGCTGTGTATTTTTAGGGTTTTCTTAGGGTACCCCTGAATAGCACATTCATCCTTTCTAAGAGAAAATTATTATTTTCCTATGCATTCTTTCTTACATATATGCCTTTATGCCACTGGGGAGAGCTGAATCTGTAAAGAATTAGGAGGAGTAAGAAATATATGAGTAAATTAATAAAGGTGACCCCCATTCTTTGTACCTGCTCTCCGTGTGATAAATAATTTCCAATTCTCTTTCCTCATATATTAGATTACTCTCAGGGTTTCTGTGTGATGACCTATTCCCTCATTTCTAATTTTACTGGCCAGAGCCTTCCATTGAAGAGTTATATAAAACTTGTCAGGTGGGCATGTTAGATATATGTTTTATTGCTGTATCTAGAGGTCTGTAATATTTAAATGCTATTCTTAGAATTTTCAATTAGCAAATTTTAATTAACTAATTGAGGTTTCTTATTAAGAAGCTTTTATGATTTGTCATATGAATGTAGCTGTGTGTGCACCCTATTCTACTGGGAAACCATTAAATCCTTAGAAAAAGCCTGTGAATGCATCAATCTTACTATGTAATTGCACTAGTCTGGGTACCGAGCAGGGCATTTGTAAGGTAATATCTTAAAATATGAGGAACTTATGGATAATAAAACATAGTGATGGAACTGAGCTGAGGAGAAAAATATAGTACTCCATGTAATCCAAAACATGCCATTCCAACTTATTTTTTACTCAGACTTCACTCATCCATCTCTTTATGCATCTAGAGCTGATGTTCTAGATGTTTGCAACACTTCACAGCAGCTGTGCAACTACCATACTAGGGAGTATGAGCCTAGTGGGCTAGGGCTTAGCACTATGAAGCATCCGCAGCCACTTCAGCACGGGTTCGATCCCCGGCCAGGGAGGGGACCCACATGGCGCAGAAGACCTCTCCTGCCTCGCCCGCTGCTCCCCTCAGCAGTGTGCTTCAGTTAATCTTCCTGTTCTGCTCCCCACTCTCTCTGGTGGATCCTCTCAGCCCCTGCACCCCAGCTCTTGTATGCATAATTTTTTAAGGGCTTGTGAGTTACCACACTTAATTTTTTTGCCTGTTCAACTGGAAAACAAGATTTGCTTTTGTTTACGTGCAACCTTGACCATGTGGGATCCCAAATAAACCACCTCCTGGTAATAGCACTCCAGCAGAGTTTACTGCCCTCTGACCCCCAGGTCCCCAAGTGGTTGAATTGACAGTTTGCAGATGCTCCCCTCTCTCCACCCCACACCGTGGGGCCCATGCCCTGCTTTGGCGTCCGCCCCAACAGGGAGGTGGTGGCATGTGGCACTTCCCCTGTGACGCCTTCCTTCCTTTGCCCATTGTCTGGCTTGGAGTCCTCTGGACTTGTGTCCTGTCCAAGGAGAGGAGAGACCCCTCTCCTCCAGAAAAGCAGTCCCTGGCATTTCTGTGAAGAGCAAGTCCTTCCCCCACAGGAGCTTTGGAGTCCCCGTGGCATGGAGAATGGGGCACAGTAAGCACCAGTGCAGGCAGGGGGGCCTTGGGGAGTGAGGACCCACTGCTCACGAGGGTCAAGGGTACTTGCTAGTCACAGCCAGCGCATCCCCTCGTGGGTACTATTCTCATGTCAAATATGTCTGAGTCATAACCCCCAAGACAACCTCAGTAGGGTCTTTGGACACATGGCACATGGCAGATTCAGTGAGGGAAGAAATGCCAGGAGACCATTGGCTTTACAGAACTAGCCAGGCGTTTGCTCTGGTGGGGCGGATACTGGGCACACCCAGCTGAGATGAGTACCACCTCCGCCCACGTTACCTGTCACCTCGTCTTGAGATTCCTCATTGCAGCTCTGGGAGCTGGATAAAGGTTCTGAGTCTTGTGTGATGCCTCTCAGATCTGTCCCCTCTAAGACTTTTTTTTCTTTTTCTTTTTAAAAAGATTTTATTTATGCATACAGGAGCTGGGGTACAGGCCAGAGGTGGGGAGTGAGAGGAGTCACCAAAAACAGAGTGGGGAGCAGAAAAGGCTGACCACTATACACTGCCAAGGGGAGCAGCGGGTGAGGCAGGAGAGGTCTGTTGTGCCATGTGAGTCCCCTCCCTGGCCGGGGATCGAACTAATGCTGCAATAGCTGCAGATGCTTCATAGTGTGGTGCTTAACCTCTTGCACCACCAGGGAGGTCCTAATAAAGCTTCTTGCCTGAAACATTATGTCTCCTAGTGGGGGCGTTAGCTTCCTCGGGAGACTCAAGCTTCCCATAGACAATGCTGAGTGGTTTCAAGATTACTCCCAAAACTGCATTGAACATATAAAATGGTAAGATGGCCAGGTCTTGAAGTACACTGAGAGAGAGCCAGCCACAGATGCTTGTTCCAACACAATTAAACATGCTCTTAGTTTTCCTGGGCTTGATTTGATATGATAAACCAAGCTGTTGAGATGCAGAAAACTTCAGTGACTCTACTTCAAACGGAACAGGGTCTGGTACGTACTGGGTGCTTTGCAAAGTCATTTGTGTCATCTTCACATGCAAAGTGTTTTTTTTTTTAAAGATTTATTTATGCACACAAGAGCTGGGGTACCAGAGTCATAGGAGGTGAGAGGATTCACCAGAGACAAAGTGACGAGCAGAACAGGCAGATGGACTGAAACACACAGCTGAGGGGAGCAGCGGGGAGGCAAGAGAGGTCTGCTGCGCCCTGTGGGTCCCCTCCCTGGCCGAGGATCGAACTCACGCTGTGTGCTGGGGATGCTTCACAGTGCGTTGCTTAACCCCTTGCGCCACCAGGAAGGTTCCTCTAATACGGTCTTGATCCTCCTCCCACCATTTCATTCCTGCTCCACCCACCCACCCACCTGTCCCATCAAAATACAGTTTCATCTGCTCTGTCCGCCAGCACGTCCAGCTCACTCTAATTCGACAAATGCAAATGGATGTCTTCAGTGGTCCTCCTATGATTCTTTTAAAGAAAGAGTCTGGTCAAGTGAGTTTGGGAAAGGCCTCAGTGATCGGTACCTATTCATAATGCAAATTGAAACGATTCGCAATGCTAACCAAGCCTCTGTTCACTAAAGATACCTGCTCAACCTCCTTTAGCTTGGCAGTTCCCACATTTTGACGTAGCATCCTTTCGGAGATGTTGCAGTAAGCCAAGGTCATGCCTAACTCTGGCCTCGTGTATTCCTGCCGCTTCGGCTGACGTCTGTGTAAAAACATGCCTTTGAGTGACACCCTCACAGTCACTTGTACAATAAAAACTGTAGTGAGATCGCTGCGTGGGTTTGAGAGTTGGGGTGGAAGGGGAGAGAAAGACGCCTGTTTCCATGATTCCCTAACCCTGGTCCCCAGCCTCACCAAACAACTGTTTATTCGCAATCCCCAGCAAGCCTGAAACGCAGAGAATCTGAGTAAACTTCTTGTCATTTTTAGAAGTCAGGAATCTTACCAGGCTTTGGGGCGGTGATGTCCATCAGGAAAACACTCTCGAAAGCTAATTAAAAGCCCTTGAATCCTGAAAGTGTTTCAGGGAAACAAATCATCACAGTTCGTTTGGAAAGGTCTCTGTCAAAAGCCGCCAAGAGCATTAACTTAGCACCATTATAAATGAGACGATATAAATTATACTTCTTTTTCTAAAAACAAACTGAATTCGGGGAACGCGTACTGGCTTGATTTTCATAGGCGTTACAAAGGATGTGTTTCACTTCTCACCACTTTTTTCTATTACTTCACAAATTTGGCAGGAACCGACGTTGAATATGTAAAAGACTAATATATATTTTAAGTAGATGTAGGCCAAACCACAGGAATTTATTGGCCGTGCTCCTTAATTGTCATGAAGTTAGAAGAAGTCAATTAAAACAGCCCTTTGGAGCCTGTGGACTTGAGCGTGGCCCCCTCAGCCTGGAGTCCACAGGCTCCTCCACCCACAGGCCTCCACCGCCGTGCATTTGACGTTCACGCGGTAACACTCCTACACTCTGCAGGCCAGCGTCCTAAGCCACCTTTCTCTTGAGTGTGAAATTTGGCCATCGGTTACGGGCTGGCCAGTCCTGACAGTGAAAAACTGAGTACAAGGCCGAGTACAAGAGAACAGATGGCTATTGCAGCTGGACAAGGAAACCTCGCCCGCTAAGTAAGTGTTCCCAGACTTGGCAGTCACGCTCGCTGCCCACCACGTCGCCTTCCATCTCCTCCCAATCAGCAGCCCTCTGCAGGTGTCAGCAGGCCCTGAGCTCCCTCCCAAGGGCCAGCTTCAGCAACATGCAAAATCCCATCTTCAGAACATGCATGACCAATCCACGCAGGGAAGCAGAGGAGACTCAGTAGCCCCCACCAACTGTGTTCACCTCGCAGCTGTGGGTTGTACCCCTGAGGTGGGCTCTTCAGCAGAGGGACAAGCTTCTGGGAAGCCTGCAGTTAAGGATGTAAAACCTCCTCTTGGCTGGGTCCTGGCCTCCTCTTTGCTGATGTGCTGCCTGACGGGCCTGGCAGGACATGGGTTTGGGACCCAGGTTGGAGGCCGATGAGTGACTGCCTGGGCACAGCACCGAGCCCCACGGCGTGCTGCTTTACTTGCCACGCTGTGTGGACGCTGCTGCTGTGCCTTCCCTGAGCACACCTTCAGTGAGACGCAGAGTGCCGTGCGACAGTCCAAGCCAAACAATCTCTTTCCCCTAGGTCGTTGGCGTGGAGTTTGTTACCTTCTCAGACTCAGCCCGTAATTTATGATGGGTCTGCTCTTTACAGATCTTTGGTCCAGTCTGTAACGGGGTTTAAACATCGCTGTCAGCCTGTTTTCTAGTTATTCAAATTAAATTCTTTTATCCCCCCAGCCACCACCCCTTACACAATTCAGGTGTGTGCACGCCACCTGTTTGGGGCCCTCTCTAGAGATTTTAGCAGTCTGCACCCTCGTTAGCGTGTTACTTCCGAGTTCAGAAACCCCAGCCAAACCTCAGGCCTTGGGACACCTCCTCCCTCCCCTCTCCACTTATCAAAGCTAAACTTGCAGTAAACTGCACCCACTTGAGCTACGTGTGATGTCGAAGGACTGGGCTCGCCTCGGTAGCTAAAAAACACATTTTCGATCCAGCATTATGTTTCTAGATGTTTTTCACACACAGTTTTAATGTCAGATGTCATCTTCAAATGAATACAAAATTGGGTTTGGATAATTTTTACCTCTTGGCCATAATTAATAAAAAGCCTCCAACCTTAACATTTGTCAGTCTTTATGGAAGATTAGAAAAAGCTTGAAAAATGACGTGTTGGCCGGGAATATTTTCAGTACATGGGGCTAACTAGCCTTATATGACTTAACCTTTCAGCCTGTGTTTTGCCAGCTGGAAAGATTTGAATTTGATAGAACTTGAGGCATTGTCAAATATTTGTACCACGGTTCTAAAATAAAGTTCAGGATCGCGCTAATGCTGTAACTAATATCTCATGCTACTGCCTTTAGAGCACCAGAAAGAAACTGCCCTTTTTCTCTGTGCTGAAGATGATTTTGTTTAATATTGTGAAACTTTGTTGATCAGGATGTGGTTCCATTTGGTAACATTTAAGGGATCAAATAGGTAAAACTTTTTATATTGAATATTGATAGCAGGTGCCTTCAAATCCCTACCATGCTTAGGGATTTTTTTTTATGTGTTTTTTCCTGAACATGTTTTAAACATGTTTTAAATGCATCTCTGTGTCTGTGCTTATAAAGCAAAGCAAACAGACTAAAGTTTGATAACATCTGATTTTAATAAAAAGAGGAACATGCTTGTTGCTTCACTCTCCAGCCCTTAGCTTAGCTGGCTGTGGTTTGCTTCAGTCGGTCCCTTTTCTTCAGTGATTCATGGTCCAGAGAGACGACTCCACTCCCAGCTAAAGCCCAGCCACTTCAGGAAGGCCTAAAGGGATTTGACTTCTTATAGCCAGATCTGTATTTCAGCTGTTAGTTTTACTTCTGGGACCTAGGAAAGAATGTTACAGAGAATCTGTGGATTAGAATGTAATTTTGTACTCACAGGCTGGGTCTGCCTTGGCAGTGCCTCGCATGGAAAGTAGGAAAGGGCCTCCTGTTTGGAGCGGTAGCGCAGGTAAAATGTAGGAACCATTTCACTGGGAATCAGAATCAATTCCTTAATCCCCATTTCTATCTAATAAATTCCAGTTGATCCCTCAGAACCCACCTTCAGCTACAGGCCTTTTGACCCCTCCCACTCCTTAGTTCATTATTTTTTTGTGCTCAGTGCTCTTTCTGTCTCAGACCAAGTAGTTCTATTTATCTTTGCACCTGCCTTCGCCGCTAGTCTGTGGGCTTCTTGAAGGTGTGCCCATTCCTCGTGCCCCATCCCCCGGCCCTGAAGTCAGGCTCATTATTATATCGAACTGAATTGTGGCTGCTGTGAGCCTCTGCCCACCTGCCTGGCCACTGCCCACAAGTGTGTATTGAGAATCCTGCGTGTCAGAATTCTGAATGTTGGGTGAATGAGCTAATTCATGGTACAAAAATGGGGACATTTAGATCCTTTAGCTACGGAGAAGGTGTGGTTTCCAGCAAAGAAGACCAGAATCAGAGAAGTAAGCATACAGCTTGTGCTTTAACATCCCAGATGCAAGCTTTTGCTTTTTATTTGTATATACTGTGGTGCCAAAGGCTTTAGGACCCGGTTTTTAAAAATGTACATCGTTAAATACAGCCCTCCACATTAGGGTAATGGTACTATTCTCCTAGCTTAGCTGAGTTAATGCGTCAAGGCATGCAGGGGAAACAGCATTACTAGACAGCAGCGGCTGATCTATAATAGTATTCCCAGAGGGAAGGACGCACACCCAGATAAAGTGAAAGAGCATACTTAAGTAGGAAAGACGGCTTAACAGCAGTGACTGTACTTTGGGTCCTTGCTACGTGCCAGGAATTGGGCCAAGCTTCCCAAGTAAGACAGAAGTAAATAAATCTGGTTTGGGTGGTTTACTATCATAAAAGAATGGACAAAGTTATGGAACAGATACCAACAGTTAAATACCATTTAAAAAAGGAAAATGTAGATGTTTCATTTTCATTTTCTATTTGCAGGGGGGGAAAGAATATATGAAAGGGGCATGTCTTTTTATTGAAATTCAGATTATTTGAAGCATCAGTGCATTTTTTTTAAAAGATTTATTTATGTGTACAAGACCTGGGGTACAGACCAGAGGTGTAGGGGGTAAGGAGATTCACCAGAGACCGAGCGAGGTATAGAACAGGTCAATCAACTGAAACACACTGCTGAGGGGAGCAGCAGGCGAGGCAGGAGAGGTCTGCTGTGCCATGTGGGCCCCTCCCTGGCTGGGGATCGACCTTGTGTTGCAGTGGTTGCAGTTTGCTTCATAGTGCGTTGCTTAACCCACTGCGCCACCAGGGAGGCCTGCATCAGTGCATTTTTAATAGAAACTTTCTACATTGGTTTTTAATTCTTTTGTGTCATATGTTTGATGTTGGCTAACCGTTAATTTACGTGTACTAGAACAGCCACTTAGTGATCTTCTGTACAGCACATTGTGACCCAAATGTTGGATTATGTAAATTAGCTAGTTTTTAGTACATAATAGTCAATAGGATAATGCAGAATTTATGCTTTATTAACTAAGTTTGGTTCAAATTCAAAATAACTTCATAAATGCCGGCTCCGCATTTGATCTTTCAGTTATTATAATTTGATAATGGTTGGGGCCATGATCATACAAAGCCCATTTTTAATGTGTTATATGGCTACACAGTCCTGCTCAAAGGCCCACAGTATGCTAGCGGCCACCCTGCATCGTTGCCCGTGGGCACATTTTCATCACATCATCTGGGGTCACTGGACAGCTCCAGCCTTTCTTCACAGGGACTCTGAGGAGATGGTTACAAACCAGCCTCGGGCCACCAGATCATCTTGAAAATGACGCAGC
This sequence comes from Galemys pyrenaicus, assembly GCA_019455555.1. NCBI lineage: Eukaryota > Metazoa > Chordata > Mammalia > Eulipotyphla > Talpidae > Galemys > Galemys pyrenaicus. The sequence goes on along the minus strand of JAGFMF010011726.1, from coordinate 7,746,053 downwards.
TTTCCACGTTTAGGTCCTCAGAAGTTGTGTGGGGTGGCAGCTGTGTGTTCCACTATGATGTCAAAGTGTATAGATTCAGGGCCTCCCTGGTGGCACAGGGGTTACAGTGTCAGTGCTGTCAAACTATCACCAGCTACTGCAGCATCAACAGTTCAATCCCCAGCCAGGGAGCTGACCCACATTGTGCAGCAGACCTCTCCTGTCTCCCACGGCTCCCCTCAGCAGTGTGTTTCAGTCCATCTGCCTGTTCTGCTCCCCACTCTGTCTCTGGTGAATCTTCTTACCCCTCCCCCACCTCTGGCCTACACCCCAACTCTTGTGTACATAAATAAATAAATCTTTTTTAAAATGTATAGATTCAACACCAGTTCTGTAAAGAATAAAGTCTTTGCTCCAAAAGCTTCCCCAAGTAACCACTTCTATAGTGCCTTGCAGATTACAAAATGTTTCGATGCACATCCTATCATTGCTATACTCACGCTGATACTAAAAAGTTTGGACCTTGTGAATGTTCACAGATGTTTGTGACACTCCAGTGGGCTCCTGTGTCTAACAAAGGAGGGTATGAGGTTGGGTTGTGTCAAAAGTATGGGAAAGAACAGGAAAATATCTCTTTAATGTAGATCTGGCGGTAAAGGGGAAGGAATCCTGTTTTTAGGAATCTTGAGACGTTTTGAGTTGGAAGTAGGAGATTGTGATGAGATGGTCTTCTGGTTTTGCCTGAATCTGAGGGAGAAACTTGAGGTGTCTAACATACGTCTTAAGAAGTTGACAGAACTGTAAGATAAGACTTCTTCGAAAACCTGCCTTGTAGAATTATTTTTTTAATTTTTCCTGTTTTTTTATTCGTCAGTGGTTTAGAACGCCGTGTGGGATTTTGGAGTGCAGCTCCACACCTCAGTGTGTTTACATGCCCCTCTCTACCTACCCCTACAGTCCTGTGCCAGCTCCACCATCAGATCTCCCCTACCCACTTTTCCCCCTCTCCTGGAAACTGCCATATTTTTTACTAACGTCATGAGTTACTTAAGTTGTGATTTTTTTTTCTCCTTATCTATATTCTACTATGAAAAAAACCATAAGGTTAATTGTCTTTCACTTTCCAACTTACTTCACTTAACATAATCTCAAATTCCATCCACTTGTGTAAAAGGCAAGATTTCATCTTTTTAATAGCCGAGTAATATTCCATTGAGTATATATACCACAGCTTCTTTATCCACTCATCTCTCCATGGGCATTTAAGTTGTTTCTATATGCTTTGTGAATAATGCTGTTCTGAACATAGGGGTGCATATATCTTTTTGAAGTCGTGTTTTTATTTTCTTCAGGTTGGTACCTAGGATTGGTATTTTGGGATCATATAGTATTTTTATTTTTTAGTTTTTTAAAGAATATGGGAGGTAAAATTTTAGATGAGCACAAAAGCCCTTTTAGTGGGTGGGGACCCATGTGGCAAAAGTGAATGGCACTCTATGAGCAATACTTCCTTCCCGTGCTTTGGGTTCTGGAACTACACAGACATTCTGAAAACTAACAGTGTACAGTTCTCAGACTGCTAAAGAAGAAAAGAAAAAAACCGCAGAACTAGGTAGTGGGCATGACAAAGAGGATCATGGGAGTCAGTTGGTACCTGAGTCTCAAAAATCAGCCAGCTGCTATTGAGAATATACCTCTTATCACAGGCTCTTCCCTTCCCAGCTCTTCCTGGCCTCCAGCATCCTGGTCCGAAGCAGTATTGTTCTGTAGGATTCACCAGAATGACTGTTGAATTGGAGAATTTCAGAGGGAATAAAGCAAATAGTAACAACCTATTAGTGTAAAGGATGTGGCTGATGGAGAGAACAGCTTTTATGGGATATGTATGCAGCTGGTGACAGAGCCTGTTCAACCCAACCCTTTATCCTTGTAAACTTGTGTGTATTTTAGCATATGTCATGGCCTTCTGGTTCTTCAAAAACTGAGAGTCTTCAAGGGCAGTAACTACCACGTTTTCTAACCACTAGAATGAGTACACCACTGACCACCTCTGTGGTGTGGGTACAGTCAGGTGAGGAAGCTTCAAAAATGCAGCTTCAGAATTCAACCCTGCCTTCAAATATCATATTTTAAATCCAGGCATCTTCGTTCTCAGTCTGCAAAAAGATGGGCTAATGCCAGCAGGAAGAACTCTAGCTTATCGCTATTACTTCTGTGAGAACTGATAAAATAGAAGAAAACTGAAGTAGATTCCTCCATATTGTGCAGTAGTGAAAAAAACTCAAGCCCGTGTGGGTTATCAGCATGTACAGACTGCTGTGAACTCCTCTTCCTCACACCTTGGCCAAAAGGCTCCCACATACCTGAAGTTAATCTTCAGAAGATGGGGCTTAAAAACACAGGAGGGTGCAAATGCTAAGTCATCGCTGTAGTTGTAGAGGCGATTACTGTTTCAAGCTGGGTTCTTTTTCTATAGGCATTCTGATGTAGTACCAAAAAAAGAAAAGAAAAATGTTCATTCAGATCTTAGTCTGTGACATTTATTACCATAGTCATTTGATTAGATGAAACACGTGAGGGAAAAGAAATAAAATGCTGCCCCTCTGTATAAACTTTACCGAATACCAGCATGTCGCTTTTATTTGACCGTCTTTGTGGTGATAAGCTAAAGCCCCACGTCATGAAACAGTAAGTAAAATGCTCGACACTGAGCACGGATGGAAACACCCCTGGGTCTTGCAAATCTCCCAGTAAGGCCTCTCGGAGTTTCTGCTTCCTCGACCTCCCCGACTTGGGTCACCGACGACGCAAGTCAGGGAGCCCCGTGTCCCCATCTGAACAGCACTCATGACACACATACCTCTGTGCACCCCCCCAGCCTTTTCCCAGCATCCTCACAGGCTTCTTAGCGCCATAGTGGTCTCTGCCACAGCTCAACAAAGACCCAGATGAGATGAGAAGGTAGAGATGGGGAGGCTGGGGGAAGCCGGAGACAGGACGGGCCAGATGCGTCTTCGGCACAGCACCCATCGAGGCGACTGCGGGCAGCTGGGTGGGACTCGGTAGACAGAGGCCTAAGAAATTCTCAAGCATGCCAAAGCTTTGATGCACAGTGAGGAGTGGATGCTGATGGCAACTTATGACCATATGTCACTAGCAATATAACGAACCAAACAGGAGGAAAGGGCAGAAAAGGTAAATTTGCTCCATTTAGAATTTTATAGTTGTTTTGGGTGGGGGGGAGTTGAGTGGTTTATGGATCAAAGAAAGAAAATTAAGGAGTTGGATAGGACTAACTTTTGTAAAATGGCTAGAAGAAAATGTTGTATAGAGCAAATTCAGTTGAAAGAGGTAGCAGAAGCTCTTGTGAGCCTCCAATAGCGAAAACAAAATTCCTATGACCAGTAGATTCTTTTCTAATTGTTCCTATTATTTTGTTCTTTATGGATGGCTACTATTGTGTAGTAGTTACAAATCCATTAGCGCAAGAGCACATCCAACAATGATACGAAATTGAACTGTCAACAGAAAGCAAAATAACACAAGACAGTTATTTTCATCTTGGATGAATTTGAAAGCACTTAAAACTGTTTTTGCAAACAGGACGTTATGCGCATCCTCAGGCATTGTAATTAAATAATCTGCCCTACTAGAAAGCAACAAAAACACAGACTGAGAAGATACTCAAAGTGAACAATGTCACTTTATTAGCCAACATCACACGCATAACATGTAAAGACACCTAAGGCTTTTATTCTGACCTCAGAGAGAAAGCACTCTGTTTCCCTATCGCACTCTAAAATGATCTAGACTTTAACCAAGTTTTCTTGAAAGCAAAAAATACAGACCCATTTCCCATTAAATGCAGATCATTTGCATTCTTTTTCCCCTAGGGCAGTGGCATTTATTGGTAACACATATTTAGGAGTTAAAATGATATTCCTGAAGTAATGAATGAGCCAAGGTAGTTTATTAAGCAGATAGACACAATCTCAAAGATGAATGCGTCGTCAACAAAGCCCTTCTCCTTGGCTGGAGTGTTACTTAATCTAAATCTGTGGATAAATCTTTGTTTGAGTTTGAAGTTAAATAGCAATGACATTCAAGCCACCTTTGCAGTTCTAAATGCACAAATCCCTGTCTCCGACCACTGGAGATTCTGTTCTAGAGGGAATAGCTTGCAGCCTGGGACTCTGTATTCGAGTCTTTCCAGTTAGCTTTTGGAAGCCATTCAGCCATCCTGATGTGTACCCCACACTCTCAAAGAGACATGGTTGGTTATTGGAGTGGGAATGAAGTGTTCTTGGACTCTTCTGCACTAGACCTTCAGGTTAAACAGGCCTTGTTTCACAACTAGCCCCTCTCAGCTTGTGCCAAGTAGGAGGCACAAAAAGATCTCAAAATGTCTTCAGAATTGCATGCTAGATTTTCTTTAGTTAATTCTTCAAATCGCTTTATACTTTTTGTTTAAAATTTATTTATGCATATAAGAGCTGAGTGTAGGCCAGAAGTGCGGGGGTTGATAAGATTCACCAGAGACAGAGTGGGGAGCAGAACAGGCAGATGGACTGAAGCACACTGCTGAGGGGAGCAGCAGGTGAGGCAGGAGAGGTCTGCTGTGCCACGTGGGTCCCCTCCCTGGCCGGCGATTGAACTCGTTTTCCAGTGACTGTGGACATCTTCATAGTGCTGCAGCTTAATGCCTTGCACCACCAGGGGGACTCCCCTCAAAAAACACTTTCTCCTTTGATGTGTGTGCTACCTGGAATATTTCATTTTCCTTCTAGAGTTAAGTGTGAATCTGTAATAAATTTAGTTTTACCTGCTGATTACCCAGGGTGAATGAGCACCTGTGAGCTTCAGGTAGCTGGCTGTGACTGTGCAGGTTCAGAGCACGGTCCAGGTTCTTACATCTCTCCTGCACTCTGAGAAATCCCTTGTGAGAAAGGTCTGCGCGTTCTGCACCAGGGCTTCCCAAGCTTAAAGTGCATACAGACCACATCAGTCGGAGGTGGGGTCCAACAAGCTGCATTTCTGATAAGCTCCCAGGCTGTGCTGATGCTGCCAGTCGTGAGAACCCTGATGCATGTGGGGTACTGCCCTGGAGGGCATTGAAATACCATGAAAAACTGGCAGGTGAAACCAGACCTGGGTGGGGTGAAGGCAAGGGGAGCGGTGGTGACCGTCGGAGAATAGGCAGAGGAAGAGCTGGCAGGACCTGACTTCTGGGGTCACACAGGCCTGGAACTGAGAGAGGAGGTGCAGGGGCCTCTGCTGGCCCACAGGGGACTCAGACCTAGGGGGTGCCATGCATGTTGGTGGCCCGCAAAGGGGGGCCGCTCACCGTCCTCAGAACTTCAGCTGGTGTGGCTCACGCCTCTGGCCTTCCCTAGCTGTTTTATTTATGCACTAGCACTTCATTTTGCATAAGGGTAATACCCACCCTCAATTCTATTTGAAATAGCTTCTCATTTTATTTTGTGTTAAGTTTTCCCAGGAGCCGTGAGTGTACACTTTGACTCTGAAAGACTTTATTTTTTTTAAAGATTTATTTATGCATATAAGAACTGGGGTACAGACCAAAGGTGCAGGGAGTGAGAGGATCCACCAGAGACAGAGTGGGGAGCAGAACAAGCAGGTTGACCGAAATACACTGCTGAGGGGAGCGGCGAGAGGTCTGCTGTGCCATGTGGGGCCCCTCCCCAGCCGGCGGCAGGGATCGAACTCGTGCTGCAGTGGCTGGGGTCTGCTTCATAGAGTGTTGCTTAACCCACTGCACCACCAGGGAGGCCCTTGAAAGACTTTTCAAAGACACTTTCAGTTCAGTACCCCCAGAAGTACCAATGTTACCCAACATCTCCCCAAAGATCCAAGTTGGAAGGACTGTTTCCTTGTAGATACTGTTGTCACTGCAAGATGACAGCCCAGAGTGGGAGGTGCCAGAGATTGTTCCTTGAAATGTATTTACAGTCACATCATAGCTGGCGATGGAGTCCCAAAAAGGGCGTGTTTTAGAGAAATAGAAATTAGACAAGTGATTTCCTGCAGAGCCAAAGGATCTGAGTCTTTTTCCTGCCCTTTGGAAAGCTAGTGAGGCCCCAAAATAGAAATGAAGCTCCCCAGGGCTGGCTTTGCTCAGATCACTGCAGTTCTAACTTCTGACATGTGTTTTTGTGAATATCGTTGCTAGTGGAAACAGCTTCGGGCAAACGACAGCACCCAAGATTTTCATGTGACCCCTGCACAGTTTTTGGAAGAAAGTGACTTTACCAAAAACAATAAATGAAATCCTGTGTCCATATGTTTCAGGCAAGTTCAAGGAACTATTGTGTTGGCCTGAGACCAGGACTGTCAAATAAATAGCAGCCATAATTAATTTTTAAGATGTGGGCAACATTATAAAATGAAAAAAGTTGATAATAGCGGCTCAAATCTGGCATCCACATACAAAACAAATTATAGTTCACCGCTTAAGCCACAGCTTGTATTTCAGATTACTGGATTCTTTTCAGTAGAAATTTCAGTAGGCGTCGGCTTTAAAATAGGAATCCACACGACAAATGGTTGGATAGCCAGAAAATTAAGGAACCGGTCAGCAGTCCCACAAAGGCCTGGAAAAGGCTAATGCAGTGTAGACTCCACCTTTGAGACACACCGTTCCGCTGGGCTCACGCTTAAGCAATATGGGATACGCGGGATGCAAGCCTGCCTCTCGCAGCACACGGGGCACGTATATTGCATTCCTTACTACTAAAGTGTTGGAAAGATGCAGTTCCCTTTGTAGTGTTCAGAGGGAGTTAAACAGTATCAGACCAGTGGGCTCTGCCCAGCGGGGCAATAACTTTCATGTTAGACTTGTCTGTGGAGGATGCGTTTCCATGGTTCCTGCAGAACCGTATGTGGAATTCGAATGGATGTTTAAGGACACGCCAAGGAGGGAAATGGCACAGAGTAATTTCCACATCAGCATTACATTGTGTCAGAGAATCAAAGGCAGTGTGAGGAGGGAAGGAGGCAGATTTAAGCCCAGGAGGTTTTGTTCCCAACTGAAATCTGGTTTTACCTGCCAGAACAAGGCAACGAGAAGCTTCAGGATGTGGAGAGCTATGCCACCTGAAACCTCTGTGGAACATATTAATTCTCGGCTAATAGGCTAAAAAAGAGTTGTGTGGCACACACACACACAATTCTCAGCTAATAGCCTAGAATTGTGTGGCACAACACACACACACACACACCACCCCCACCCAAGACAGCCAGCACTCATCAAAGAAAATGCAAGGGAGCTCGCTTCTTGGGGAAACTTTGGTGAATGATCGTGAGGGGAGACGACTGGAATGGAACCCCACTGGAAAGAAAATGAGCCCACACCGTGTTTGTGAAACACTTGATTTACACCCTCATGACACTAACTTGGCATCCTATCCAGGGGAGAGATTGGCTTCCTAATTTGAGATCATATGTGAAGGAAATAATGAAGTGGGCCGGAGGTGTCGGGAAGAAGGAACACATTATTTCAGAAGGAAATGATCACATTCCTTTCTTGCATCTCCCAGGATCTGTCGCCAAGAGACCCTCATCTGGGCCTCATTAGCATCCAGCCTGCAGCCTCCAGCTAGCTGTGCGGACATCTCCTGCTCTCCTTCCCCCGAATTGTTTCCATAGCCCTGGGTCCTCGTCACCGGCCACCCGGGGTGTGGCCGCTGGTGGGGGGGGTCCCTTGAGCCCCCCCGGCACAGGATGGCTGTTCTGCCCGCTCCACGTGGGCCACGCCATGAAGGCACAGGGACGTGAACAGCTGCGCTGTAATAGGGTTTCGCCTGGGATGGTGCTTTCTGACCTGGGGAAACTCAGAACTGTACCCAAGGAAGTTGTACCAAACTCTGCTTAGACGTTCTTGTCAGATTGGCCTGGGAAAGGCAAGCAGCTGGGGCAAGAAGTTAGCCAGGTGACAGAATTGAAGTGTTTCCATTTGGAAAAGGCAAGTCTCTCTGGAGACAGAGAAGTCGGGGCAGAGGAGCTTTGTGCCCCCAAAATTACCATCCGAGGCTGAAAATGCCAGAGGAGGTCGTATGACCAGCAGTACCGCCCAGTGAATGACCAGCTGTGTCCTGGCGCCCAGCCTGCTGTCCAGGGTGCACACCCCTTTCTGTCCCTTATCCTTGAAAGGCCACGGAGCGGTGTGGTGTGATAGTCTGAGGCCAGTGCAAGCTCTCCCCTCTTTCGCCTGAAAGCATTTATGAAGGTGCATGAATTCATAGGGTTCCCTCCTGTTTTGGGGAGCGGGAACTGTGGCTCTCACTCGCCCCCAGGCCTGCACTCTGACACCGACTAGTCATGGGATATTGGGCAAGTCGTATTATCTCTCTCCATCTGTTTCCTGATCTCCAAAGGGAAGATAAGAGGACGGTTGTGTGACTTGAAGAAAGCACTCCCCAAAGTGACAGCCCTGGAAGAAATGCTCCATTCAGGGTCTCCCTGGTGTGCAAGGGGTTAAGCACAGCACCATGAACAAATACGCAGCCACTGCAGCACGAGTTCAATCCCCACTGCCATGCCAGGGAGGGGACCCACATGGCGCAGCAGACCTCTCCTGCCTCGCCTGCCGCTCCCCTCGGTAGTGTACTTTGCTTCATCTGCCTGTTCTGCTCCCCCCTCTGTCTGTGACTATCGAGGTAGATTGTAAATAATCTTTGAGAAGAGAGTTATCTTTGGTTTTGAATCACTTAAGGCACTTGAATGTACTAAATGAGTCCAGCTCTCTTACTCAAATTCTGCCGGGGTAGAGGGGGATGATAAGGACAGGATATGTGTAAGATGCTGTGCAGGGCACCGCAAAAGCTTCGTGACTGTCACTTGCTGCTCTGGTTTTTGTGTTATCTTGGTCTTTGAGAAGGGAAATGGGCGATGGGAAGGGAGCGCCCCTTATTTGATAGCCTAGGGCTGAGTGTTTGTATGCCTCCCAGCCTTCCCCTTGGCCCCGATCCATGAAGTGGATGGTATCCATTCTACCTTTCAGTTAAAGTGATTTATTCCAGGTCATAGCCAATAAGTGATAAAGCTGAAATTTGAACTCAGATCTTACTGTAGCTACCTAAAAACTGGGAGAACCGTGCCATACCTCGCAGCCATCCCCAGCCCCCACTTTTCAGTAGCTTCCCTCCTGCGGGCCATGCTTAAGCTGGTATAAATTTCAAAAACAGCTAATTCTTCCTGCTGGACAGGCCATAAGTAAGATGCATCATAATTAGCTATGTCTGATTGACCTCCTGTTGTCCTAAGCTGTAGCCCCTAATTGTATGGTGGTGGGGGTTTTGCTATGGCTAGTTTTATCATTTTGACAGTTTGCTAATAAAAGGTCACCACAGGTACAGAAACGCTCTGATTTACATATGGCAAGTAAAAGGGCATTATGGGAAGTCGGCTTCTAAGGTAGGCCTGTGCATTTGTTGCTATTGATGCCCATGCTGAGATTCCATAATTGACAAGAAATGCTATTATTAAGCAGGTCTGTTGAGATAATTAGCACTCAGGGTTGCATTTTTAATCGGACTTGAGTCAGATAATTTATCACAGCAGTAGCGAGTTGTCAGGGTCACACAATAAATACTCATTAAGGCTGAATAAAGATTAACTGCAGGCTGAAAGAAAATTAGGCCAAGTAACATTTGATTTCAATATTTACAGTGCTAATTTGGACTGATATTGGCAAAAAGATCAGATCCCCAAATCGAGCTCATTTAGGAAGGAAGAAGAGAGGGGACCCTATGTTGAGATGCCTGAGTGAGAATCTTTTCAAATCCCGAGTCGTCTTAATTGATTGCCAAAAATAATAATTTTGAGAGGCTCATTTGGCAAGACTGCTCGAAGAGCCTTGGTCGCTCCGCATTAATAAGATGACAACTGCAGGCGGAGGACTTGTGCATCCTGCAGGCTTGCCTAATTTGTTAGCATTAGTCAGATACTGCACTTTTAATTTAATGCAACTGGCTTGTCTTTGGTTCATCCATGGGAAGTTTATGGCACTTGAAGTTAATTAAAAACACCTACCATTAAAACATGCAACATCTTTAAAGGAAAAAGGAAGTCATTTCAGGCCACTATATTACCAGGCCAAGACATTTATGTACTTGCTTATAATTTACAGTATACTAAAGATAGGAAACCAAATGAGAACATTAGTATTTATGAATACAGTAAATTTTGTTGACAAAACCAGTGTAAAAGGTCAGAGACAGAATCCACAGCGAATATGCAGTTTGTTTATCAGACTGAGAGGCTTAGATTTTAGTAAAAACTAATTTCAAGGACTGCTGCATTAGGGTAAAATCCTCTGAAACCCCAGGAGCTGGGTGGCTTCTGCCGGACGGAGCCCATGCCCACCCAAGGCCAGGCAGCTCAGTGGGCGACCCTGTGCTGTCGTGAGCCTGGAGCCGTCTCAGCCAAATCACTGCCGATGTCAGGGAATAAAGTTCAAAGCCTCACTGTGTTTTCAGTAGCTCTCTGCACAAGATGGAGAATCATTCCCGACTCAGAGAGTGCTTCTGGGCTTGTGAGTGCTGTATGTGGGAAACCCAAGCTGCAGAAATAAAATGAGTTCAATAATAGTAGGTCTCTGGGGTGGGTCTAGGTCACAGAAAGGGCACGACAGGGAGTGAGGGGCCCAGGCTGAGCGTGGTTAAGTGGCCAGAGCCCAGGAGCAGCTGGGGACAGGCTGGTGCCTTGGGGACTGGAGTGTTTGGTAGCCACTGCAAAAAGGTGTCACATTTTTCACCAGCCTTTCCGAGGAACTTCCCTGAAATATACACTGAAGAGGAGTTTGTGTTCTGGGGTTCCTTTAGGATGGCAGTAAAGCGGGTGCATGAGGAGCAGTGGGTGGCCGGGTGGCAGGCATCGGCGTCCTTCTTCCCGGGACACAGTCCTGCCCACAGCTGCAGCTGGACCCACTACCTGCCCGGTCCTTAGGTCCCTCCTCAGTGGCCACAGCATACACTTTCGACCTGAGCTGGACAGTGGGCTAGTTACAGGCAGACAGAACAACAGAATCCCAAATTCCTATTTATTCATCTCCGCAAACGTACCGTGTTCGGGCCTTGCAGCGGGCACACACCTGCGTGCCTGAGTTGCTCCTCGCGGACTTAGCACGCACACTGTTAAGTGTGGAACGGAGCTCCCAGGGCAAGCACCAAACTAAGAAGAGTAAACGACTTGTTTGGCTTGCTGGCGGCGGTTTTGCCTGCAGCCTTCCACACGGGGTCGTCCTACTTCTGAAAGGCGCCGTTGCTTCTGCGTCCAGTGCTGACATGGTCTCTGGAGGGATGGGGGAGAGGAAGTGAGCCCGAGACTTGGGAAGAACAGACTCTGCAGGAACACAGGGGCTTGCTCAGCCTGGCCGGCTTACTGCTCTCAGAATATTGGAGGCTAACAGGGCCTGTGACTGCACCCTGGAAAACAAGACTTTCTCTCCTTCTGTTTTGATGCTCCCCCCACCATGCTGTGGATATTCCACACCCTGTTCTAGGTACCCCCCTTTCCGCTAAACCATTATTTCCACTGAATTTGGTTTAACTCCCTGTCAGTTCATCAGTTCATCTTTGCTCAGCTGTGACCTGATAACTAAAGAGCTTCTTCCTCCAAGGAATCTTGGTATTTTTAGCAGTGAATTCCTGATAACCAGGTCGCTCCCAAGGCTCCAAGTAATGAATCTCTAACTGTAGCGTTTTGTTAGTATATTTTGGAGCAGAAAGGTCTGCTCTGTGCTCCCAAACCACAGCACGTGGCCAGCTGCTGCCTGGCTGTGCAGCACTTCGCCGTCGGAGAGACGTGGCCCGAGCATCTGGTTTCCAGCTACACTATGATGGCGTAGAAGAGGCTGTTATGAACACCAGCGTGAGAATCTCTCTCCAAGTGGGACAGAAAATGGTAGTTCCATATCTTTAAAAGAAAATTATTCAAAGCCGTCACATAACTATTAGCAAGAAGTGGCCACTGTTTGAACTGTTTTTGCCAAGCCCCATTCAGAGCACTGTGCATCGTATCGGCTCATTGGACCCTCAGACTGTTATTCCCATTTCCCAGATGAGAGTGACTGAAGCATAGAGTAGTAAGTACTTGCCCAGAGCTGTAGCACCAGTGCACTGACATTAATATCCTCTAGGCCTCCTTGGAAATTGCCACAGAGCAATATCCAGAACTGAGAAACAGATTTTTAGAGGATTTTAAGATAAACACAGATGCTTTGGACTTCTGTTTTTATTTCTGGGAAGAGTTGGTGTTGAAAAGCTGAGAACACAACAAGCCATTCTCTTACGTACTATGTAACTCAAATTCCTAAAGAGGAAAAGGCAGCAGATCCTGAGTTCACTTGAGGATGCGCGTGGCCTTCATCCCAACGAATAATGCGAAACTTGGAAGAAGCTTCTTGAAACGTCTAGAGACTGGGTTAGGTCATGAATCTGTTCAGAATTTGGCCACCAAAGTATTGTTTGCAACAGAAAACAACTGAAATAACCAAAAGTTGACTCACTAATTATGAGTACATCCATCCTGTTTAAAACCACAAGGTAGACCCATATGTACTGACCCAAAGAGATGTCTGAGATATTGCCAAGTTGAAAAAGAAAATAACCTGCAAAGTGCTACAGGTTATATGCATGTTTTACATATTTATATATGCGCATATATTTTTATATATAATATATGTGTGTATGTACATGTATGTATATCTGTGCATGTATGTGTGTATATGTGTGTGTGTGTTGGTACAGAAAATGCAATGTGAGCTATTCCCCCAGCAACTGATAGTAGCTTGGAGGAGAATGTCAAAATTTTCTTTTTACATTATAAGAAATTCTACAATGTTTGGCTGTTTATGGTAAGATGATATGTTGCTTTTACATTTGCAGTAAACAAAGATTTTTTTTTTTTAAATACCAGTTTTAATGGATAGTCCTATTCAGTCAGGTACATGAGATTTCCCAGTGGAGTATAAAGCTTTTTCATAGCATATTGATTCCATTGTTATATATCCATAAAAACAAGAGAGAACACTGATTGCTTAATTTTTTTTTCTTATTGTAAGCAATAAACCTACTCATTTTTTTTTTAATGTTTTGGGACTTATTTATTTTCCAGCTAGTCCAAAATGCACTCAGACAGGAGGGTCATATTTGGGTTATCTCTGGGCAAATCAGAAAAAGAGTGTCCTGGGAGCATCCAAAAGACATAAGTTAACAACAAAAAGAGCTGCTATGGGGGCCTCCCTGGTGGCATAATGGATTAAGCACCACACTATGAAGCAAACTGCAGTCACTGCAGCACGAGATCGGTCCCCACCCAGGGAGGGGACCCACATGGCACAGCAGACCTCTCCTGCCTCGCCCGCTGCTCTCCTCAGCAGTGTGTTTCAGTTAGTCTGCCTATTCTGCTCCCCACTCTGTCTCTGGTGAATCCTCTCGCCCCCCACACCTCTGGCCTACACCCCAGTTCTTACATGCAGAAATAAATCTTAACCAAAAAAAAAAAAAATACAATCAAAAAAGAAAAGAGCCGCTGCCTTTACTGAGCACCACACCTCATCTTTGAGTCAGAATTACAGCAAGAATGTGCACAAAACTTGCAGATGTTCCAGTGGATTTCAAGCCTTGTCTGCGAATTACCCTGCCAGTGTCCTTGTTAACCAGAAGCTTAGCTGCTCCCCTGTGAAGTAAATGACATGGGTGCAGTAGCTTCTTCCCGATGCCCGAACCTCTCTGTCTCTGAAAAGTGCACCCAGACCGTCAAGTTGGCGAGGCCGCAACATGCTAGTTGACACCAAGCAAAGAAGTGCGTGGAAACAACCTAACACTGTTAGCAAAACCTCACGTGAAGATTTAAGAGTGAGTGAAACACTTTTCTGTGGAAACAAATAGAGCAAACGAAGTGTTGGCACAGTAAAGCCAAGTGCCTATTAACCTCATGGTGTAAGAGGATCCTCCAACTTGGGCTTTCCAAGCATGTCCGTGATTGCAAATACTTGACCGCAAGTAAAGTGGGAACTGGTAGAAAGAATCTGGTTACGTAAAGCTTGTAGTTCGTTCTGGAGGGGATAATGGAGAATCATTGTCAACAGCAAGTAGATAAGAACACATAAACAGGCGGCCTCCCCGGTGGCGCAGCAGGTTAAGCAACGCACTATGAAGCAAACTGCAGTCACTGCAGCACGAGTTCAATCCCTGCCACCGGCCAGGGAGGTGACCCACATGGTGCAGCAGACCTCTCCTGCCTCACCCACTGTTCCCCTCAGCAGTGTGTTTCGGTCGATCTGCCTGTTCTGTTCCCCACTCTGTTTCTGGTGAGTCCTCCCGCCTTCTGCACCTCTGGCCTGTACCCCAGCTCTTGTGTGCATAAATAAATAAATCTTAAAAAAATAAAAGCACATAAACAGAAGGAATGACCCAATGAGCTGTTGCTATCGACAGGAAGCACAGGTAGTGAGGAAAGAGGAGCAAAGCACATGCAGCCTTACTGCCATCCCCTGCTGTCGGATCACAGGAAGTAAACCAGTGGGCAAAAGAAGGCTGAAAGCCTACTTTCTCCTTGAGGACTATTTGTACCTGAGTTGGTGAGTGGAATATAAACCAAGCATCTGCAAAGGACTGTGTGGACTTTCATGACAGGACATCCATTTGCAAATAAAGAAAGGATTATTGAGTAGTAAGTAATGAGCCAGCATTTACTCTACCCGTTCTGTGGTGTTCACTCATAGACTGTGTTCTGTAATGGAAACCTTGATGCATGTGCTCTCCAAGAAACCCAACCAATGGAAATGAAGCCTGTTGGGGTAGACACAGATGAGTAACAGGGCTGGCAGGTCATCGGGCGAGCTGGCAGCCATCGTGGCCATGTCACAAAGACCAGGCCCAAGGGGACAGTCACAGAAGGCAGTGTCATTCCTTCTGGTCTCCAGTGAACGCATGTCCTCTCCGCAAGCGTGTATTTTTTTCTCAGTTGGTTTTCCTCCAAGTTCTGCCTAACTACTTGTTCTTTGGATCATCTCTCTTTTCTCTAAAGTAAAGAGAGAGAAAAAACTTTTGTTTTTAAAGACATTAGTAGGAAAAACAAATAAGAAGTGACGGATGTTTGAATGATAGTGTTCCTGTGTGCCGACGTCCTCATTTTGAAGGTGACAGGGAGCAGAATGGATGTGTGTGGCGCTAAGGCTGGCCAAGCAGGCAAGGCCTGAGAGGGCACCTCCTAAAATGTTGTGTTCCAGGTGCTGCGGCTTCACCTGGTCCTGGGTCTCCCCAGAACTCAGGCACCCCAGGTTCTGACCACCTTTATGCCATTCACAGTTGTGTGATGCCCCCAAGCTTGTGACTGTCATGGGATGTGCTAACAGGGACTTGGAACTACAGAATCCCAAAGGCCAGAGACTTTGTTTTATAGCATAAAAACTATTTCCCGTTTTGCCAATGAGGAGCGGTTGAACACACTTCTGTCTTTTTAACAACTTCATTGAGATGTAGTTTACATACCATACATTCACCTACTTAAAATACTTCATGGTTGTAGTATGTTCACAGAATCATCTGACCTTTATCACAGTCTGAATTCAGAGTTTTTTCATGACCCCTAAAAGAAATCACATGAGGGCCTCCCTGGTGGTGCAGCAGGTTGAGTGCCACACTGTGAAGCATCTAGGGCACAGCAGCGCGAGTTCAATCCCTGGCCAGAGAGGGGACCCACATGGCACAGCAGACCTCTCCTGCCTCCCCGCTGCTCCCCTCAGCAGTGTGTTTCAGTCTGTTTGCCCGTTCTTCTCACCTCCCTGACTCTGGCCTGTACCCCAGCTTTTGTGTGCATAAATAAATAAATTTTTTTTAAAAATCACAAGAACGTAAGTTGGCACTCTGTCCCCCTACCCCAGGCAATCACTGCTGCACATTCTATCAGCAGTCTGCCTACTGGACATTTCATATAAATGGAGCCGCTCACTCTCTATGACCTTCACATCAGGCTGCTTCTGTTTGGAATGATGTTTTCAAGGTTTATCCATCCTCTAGCATGTATCAGCACTTTGTTATTATTGCCAAATAATGGTCTCGTGTGTGGCTATACACTGATGAGTGATCCTTGGTGGTGAACGACAGATGGTTGCGTTCTGAGGCGCTCCCAAACGGTTCCAAAGCACGTGCACCATTTCATGACATGAGTAAGAAAAATAAAAAACGATGGCTGGAGCTTTGATAGTGTTCTTGTTTACAAGCGTCCTCATTTCCCAGGTCCACAGCAGTGTCTGAGGGTTCCAGTTTCTCTACATCCTCTGTCAACACTTATTATTGGCTAGCTGGCTGACTGTAGGAAGCCTGGCAGGTGGAAGTGGAATCTCAGTCTGGTTTGATTGGCATTTCCCTAGTGACCAATGACATTGAGCACTTTTTCATGTTTGTTTTCTATTTGAATACTTTCTTTGGAAAAATTGTCTATTCATATTTTAAGTTGGGTTTTTATCTTTTTACAAAACTAAAGAATTCTTTATATGCTCTTTATTATCGGATATATGACTTGTAAGTATTTTCTCCCTCTGTGGTTGCCTTTTCACTTTCTTTATGGTACCCTTTGCAACACAAAAGTTTTTAGTTTTGGTTGTTTTTTTTTAGATTTATGCATACAAGAACCTGGGGTACAGGCCAGAGGTGTGGGGGGGTGTGTAAGAGAAGTCACCAGAGACAAAGTGGGGAGCAGAACAGGTATGGACCAAAGTACACTGCTGAGGAGAGCAGCAGGCGGGACAGGAGAGGTCTGCTGTGCCCTGTGGGTCCCCTCCCTGGCTGGGGCTCAAACTTGTGCTGCAGTGGCTGCAGATAGCTTCATAGTGCTGCACCTTAACCAGGGAGGCTAAAAAGTTTTTAGCTTTAATTAAGCTCAATTACCTCTTTTCAATTTTTATGCTTGTGCTTTTGGTGACATAGCTAACTGACCCAAGATCAGGAGGATTTATTCTTGTGTTCTAAGTGTTACAGTTTTAGCTCTAATATCAATTTGTTGTCCTTTTTTAATTTGTTTTAAACTTTGCAAAATGATCTTTCCTGTGGATTGGATTGGATTTGTCCAATTTTTCAGATGGGATGGGGAGCCAGATTATAACTGCTCTGCTCCAGAGACCATGCTCAACAAACACACCATTTGTCGAAAACCATGTGTGTGTTGTAGCAATCGTATACATTGTACCTGGAGGCAAGATGAAAGGTCCTTACTGATTTTTACTCTTTTTTAGTTTTCACTTCTCTCCAGTATCCTTTAGGAGGTGGTACTATTGCATTGTCTCTTTTTTCGTTAGCTTTGAAAATTGGGGAATATATTCTGTTTTGGTAAGCCGTGTAATTTACTGGAGGAAAGCATTACACAAAAGTAGAAAACTGAAATACTGAATCTAGGTGACATTTGCCTGATGTTCCTTATCTAACTGAAATTCCTAAAGACATTACCCAGTGAATCTTCTTCTCCAACTTGGTTACTTTTTATTTTCATGCTTTACTATCAAACGAGCGTGTCGGCTTGTGAGAACTGGGAGCGCAACTGGTTAAGAACTCCATGTGGAATTAATGATGATTTCCAGCGCTTTCAACTTCCATGTGGCTAATTAAAAAGTAAAACTTTCAAGTGGTTGACTTCCTAAAGAGAAATGCATTCTTCGTGTTGGCTGTTTGCAAAATGCCTCTTCTGTTAAGGAACCTGTGTACAGTTTTTACATCTCATTTCCTGGATTATCTTCCCCGTGCCAGCTCACAGTGTGGGACGTTAGGAAACGGTATGCCTTTTTTTTAACCACTTAAAAAATTCCCAGGAAGGTTTTTTTCCACTCCAACTGCCTTCCCATTATGTTCTGCAGCCTGCCAAGCTGGCCAGAGCACAGCGGGTAGCCCACATGGTATGCGTGTCTGTGTGAGAAAGCTCCCCTGATGTGGACAAGATGTTGGTTGTAAAATGAAGCCAACATCTTGTCCACAAGTGTGCAAAAATACGGTATATCCACAAGCACTAAAGAGTGTTTAGTCAAATACGACTCACGAGAACGACTCTGTTGTTGTCACTGTGATTTTGAGAGTGAAACATCTAAATCTAGGGAAGAAAACCTGCAGCCAAACTACCTGTTTTGCTTTGTACTTTTTCCTAAGCACAAAACATCATAATATTCTCATGTTTTTTAATAAACCGGGAAGTCCCCAAGGAGAGTCCAGGAAAGCGTTACTGTAGACTGTTTCTTACTATAAAAACAGCTCTGCTGAGGTTTTGGGGCTTACATTTCAGTCAGGTCTTACCTTCTCGGTGTTTGAAGTAGCATTTTGGAAAAATAATCTGCTTAGTAGTTATCCATCAACAAATCCTGTTTCTTATGTTTGCCTTCTGTGTCTGAACGCAAAATTATTCTGCTGCTTTGCATGTCTATTTAGACTATAGATCAAATGGTACCTTTATTCGACCATGAACCATTGGCTTTAGAGCATTATAAAAAAGCATTTGGGGCCTCCCTGGTCGTGCAATGGGTTAAGCAACGCACTATGAAGCCAGGGAGGGGACCCACATGGTATGGCAGACCTCTCCTGCCTTGCCTGCTGCTCCCCTCAGCAGTGTGTTTCAGTCCATCTGCCTGTTCTGCTCCCCACTCTGTCTCTGGTGACTCCTCTCACCTCCTGTGCCTCTGGCCTGTACCCCGGCTCTTGTGTGCAAGAATAAATAAATCTTTAAAAAAAAAAATAAAGCATTTGATCCTCTCTGGTCTACTTTTACCTGGGACATTTTGGGCCACCTGTAAAGACAGATTACAAGAGAGAGTTTTTGAGTATATTTACTAAAAAAGAAATCGAAATTTCAAAAGTGGAAATGTGTAAAGGTAGCATCTAGTAGCTTTGCTGTAGTTGCATTTGCCTTAAACTGTGTTCAGCTTCATGTGTGTTTCTCTCCCCCATTGGACTGTAAACTCCTTGAGCTGAGCGACTCAAATTTGTTTTAATAGCTAACCTATGATTACCCAGCGCCAGTCCTGAGCAGGTACCCAGTCGTGTTTTGGGGGACTGAATTGTATTCACAGTTTCTAGGGCAGACACTGTAGCCAGGAATGGCAGGCAAGAAAAGACTGCCTTTTCCTTGGGTCTCTTAATTAGGAGCCTCTACAATGAAGTTTTTCACTGGATTTCTTCTTCAAACTAAGGTCTTCCTTGGAATTATGACAGAAGCTTTTTAAAGTGGCTGTCACCATCCAGTTTTTGTTTTTGTTTTTTTATGCATGCAAGAACTGGGTTACAGGCCAGAGGTGTGGGGGATGAGAGGATCCACCAGAGACAGAGCGGGGAGCAGAACAGGCAGATGGACTGAAACACACCTCAGAGGGCAGCAGCAGGCAAAGCAGGAGAGGTCTGTCACACCACGTGAGTCCCTTCCCCGCCTGAGGTAGAGCTCGAACTCGAGCTGCAGTGGCTGCAGTTTGCTTCACAGTGCATTGCTTAACCCACTGCGCCACCAGGGAGGTCCCTCGCCACCCAATTTTAAATAAAAATGTGTGGTGGAAAATAAAGAAGCTTGAGTTTTGAGGGATGGAGATGGCATTTTTTTTGAAGATTTTTATTTGTTTATGCCTACAAGAACTGGGGCACGGGCTAAAAGGCGGGGGGGTGAGAGGATTCGCCTGACAGAGTGGGGAACAGAACAGGCATATTGACTGAGATGGCATTTTTTAAAAGGTGACTTGGTCTCTGTTCTGCCTCAGTCTTGCTTTTTACCAAGTTAAGATGGAAGTGTGGATTTCTTTTGGCTGTGCCTCGCCTTGGCTTCTCTCTGTGCCTGTGAATCCACTTACTGGCTCCGTTACTCTCAGCACAGGGAGGAGAGCTTCCTTTGCTCATGGGAGCAAGACGGACTGACTTTCAAGTGGCTGTGTGAGGAGTCTTTGAATAGCAAAACCACAAAATTCTAAACCAATTGAAAAAGCCCTTTTGATTGCACTTCCAACTTATGGCAGCTCCCAACTACAAATGGGTTGGAGTCCAAATATCCCACCATAAACCAATTGCAAAAAAAAAGAAATGTTCTTTTCATAGAATGCTCTGATAATAGAAACAGTGACCAGAGCCCTAGGTTACTCCTCGCCCCTAGCTTTATCTAACCATAATGAAGCTGAATTTGGGACCTCCCTGGTGGCGAAAGGGGTTGAGCACCACACTGTGGGACTTCGGCAGCCACTGCAGCACGAGTTCAATCCCGAGCCAGGGAGGAGACCCACATAGTGCAGCAGACCTCTCCTGCCTCGCCAGATGCTCCCTGCAGCAGTGTATTTTCATCAATCTGCCTGTTCTGCTCTCCAGTGACTCCTCTCACCCCCCTCACTTCTGGCCTGTACCCCAGTTCTTGTATGCAGAAATAAATCTTAAAGAAAAAATGAAGCTGAATTTTGTAGATGTATGATTAGCAAATGAAGGAAGCGATGCCATATTAATGAGTGTGGATTTGAATGTAAGTAGTTGATGATGTGGAATGTTATTGGTGGTTTGAAAACGTTTTGGAGAACAGAGGAAAATAAATGGAAATGTTGAAGGAGATTTTTTAAATAAACTCTGGGACTGTCCAGGAAAGGAAGGAGATTCTGAGTAGTTCAACCTAGGGAACAAGAGGAGAAAAGAGGAAAGGCGTAAACAAGGATATAAACCTAAGCATAAAAATATATAAATATATAAAAGATTCTCCCCAGAGAAGTTATCTGAACTGTAAGGAATAAGAGACAATACAGGCAAGTTTTTTTAATCATCCCCTGGTGATACATGGATAAAAGTATTTCTTCCCAAGATTTCAAGGGCTCCCACGGTGCTCATTTATTTTTATAATGCAATGGGTGTGGGAAGTTTTGAAGGTTTTTATGTGTGGAGAGTATAGTAATAGAAACTTAGGACAGTAATTCTGCCAAAAGATCTGATGTTTACAGCTTATCTCATCTTCGGTTGGTATTCGCTCACTTAAGAATATGTCCCATTTGTAGTGAGAGGAAGTGGGTTTTGGAATCAGGCCCAGATTTTGAATCCTGAGCGACAGTTTAGGACCAGGTAGCCACGGGCTTCTCTGCGTCTGAGCTCATGGTAGACATGTGAGCATGGAGAAGAGACAGGACGATGTTCATAGAGAGTTACTGGGTGTCCATCCTGGTGGCCTTAGTAAAGCACGTCCTGGCCTGCCTGGATAATGCTGAGTAACTGACGGGCGCCATGGCCAGGACTTACAGATCAGATTTCCACGTGTCTAATTCAGCCTCATCACATTTACGTAGGATATCAAAAAGCCATCAGCATAAAGAAGAGTAAAAAGGACCTCCCTGGTGCAATGGGTTGAGCAATGCACTATGAAGCAAACTGCAGCCACTGCAGTGAGAGT
The DNA here is from genome assembly GCA_019455555.1 of Galemys pyrenaicus. Classification (NCBI taxonomy): domain Eukaryota; kingdom Metazoa; phylum Chordata; class Mammalia; order Eulipotyphla; family Talpidae; genus Galemys; species Galemys pyrenaicus. Next base: position 7,724,675 of record JAGFMF010011726.1, on the reverse strand, counting down.
TCGATCCCCGGCCAGGGAGGGGAGCCACATGGCGCAGCAGCCCTCCCCTGCCTCTCCCGCTGCTCCCCTCAGTAGTGTATTTCAGTGGATCTGCCTGTTCTGCTCTCTGTTCTGTCTCTGGCGGGTCCTCTTGTTTTCTAGAGCCTACCAGGTCACTATACATTTAAATGATAAAATAATTCAGCTTATAGGTTGGCTGGAGAGTGGGTGGTGAGGAGTCTTTTTAAAATGTCATGACTGAGTTCATTTTCACATCTGAAAGACTTCATTTTTTCATCTTTGGTCTTGATTTAGTTCTCGTTGCTATTTAAAGAAAAGATGAGTTTGCAGTAAATGGATAGGCATTAAAATGGTTTGGGATAAACCATGTGCAACTAAAACCATTTTTAAAGTCTTTTTTTTTTTTAAAAAAAAAAAAAAAAGGCCGCCGTTTCATGTCAGGAATCATAAGTTTCGTTTAGTGTTTCAGGCTGGTTTTGGAGCGGAATGAGAACATACCATGTGCTGTGTCTCCCACCTGCACCTGCATTGCAGACAACGTTGTCTGTGATTTACATAGCAAAAGTCTTCAAAAAGTAGCTCTTTATGATGTGGCCTTTCAAACACTAGTGTTTTCCTCGATGTGAATAGCTGTGGAGCCAAGATTATGCTACTTCAAACAGCTTTCTAATTAGCCAGAAACTGGCACAATCCGTACATCATTCTATCCAGATTGGAGCTTAGGAACAAGTGGGGAAAATGCATTAGGAACTAACCGCCTTCTCCCCGGCCTCTGCAAAAGACCTTCCAGGACTCTCCATATCCACATCACTCTTCTTTGCCCTTGCACTCTTTTCCAAATCTTTTCACTCCCCCACCCCCGTCATAAAGCCACAGTGGCCCCTGCATCAAACAGACGTCCTGCTCCAGACTCCCCGCCCATGGTGACGCAGGGAGAATTCTTCTCAGGCAAGTCACCAAAACTGCGGGTCATCATCAAGTGCAGACACACATGCTGCATAAGGGTACCCAAATCCAGCCAGCCCCACAAGCAAAGCTTACTCTCCTAATATGACCGCCACATGTTTGTTTTTAAGAATACAGATTTTAGGGCGTGCTTTTGTGTCATTGCTCCTCTAGGGGCCTCCCCCTGGCACAGTGGGTTAAGCCATGCACTATGCAGCAAACCACAGCCACAGCAGCATGAGTTCGATCCCTGCCACCAGCCAGGGAGGGGACCCACATGGCGCAGCAGACCTCTCCTGTCCCACCCGCTGCTCCCCTCAGCAGTGTATTTCAGTCCATCTGCCTGTTCTGCTCTCCACTCTGTCTCTGGTGAGTCCTCCCACCTCCTGCAGGTACCTCTGGCCTGTACCCCAGCTCTTGTGTGCATAAATATATGAATCTTTAAAAAGAAAAGACTAAAAGTAGAACACAGATCACATGAATATTTTCTCAGTAGTAGAGCAAATATCTACAATTTTGGGTTCTTGTGCAAGCATCTGAAGAAAACTACTAAGCCATTTCTTTCTTTGTGACAGTTTGATGTTTCCTTTTTCTTTATATTAAAACTAACAGAATTTTTTTAAATGCACAAGTTATGTTGACATTTTGTGTCACTGTTTCTGTGCCTTTTTCCCACTAACATGGGTGACCACGTTTGCTTTGTGCTCTTCTTGGGAGAAATGGAGGACAAAGCTGGAATGTTCCAGAGGCTGCCAGGAGGACAGATGTCAGACCTGCAGTAACATTTTCTCATTGTACTCTTCATAACCATTTTCTCTGCTACTTTCTTGTAAGCTATATTCTATTATCATAGCAACTTTGTTCTGATCACAAAAGAATAGCTGAGCTGTTCATTTTGCAAAATGCTGAAAATACAGGGACAAAAAGCACAGAGTAGTATTTCTTACTATCTTACCACCCAGAAATAACGGTTGATATTTTGCTGGATAGTCCCCAGGCTTCTTTTCCCATCTAGTATATGCAGTCTCTTTTTTTTTTTTTTTTTACAATGTTTGCTTTTTTCTTTTAATTTTGTATATATTTTACATTATTTTTCATCCCCGTGAAATTCCCATCACCCATTCTTTCCGTGCACCATCACTATAGTCCCTGTGCTCTTCCCACCCACTTTGTTCCTTCCCCCTCCTCCTCCCCTCGGGAATGTCTCAGATTTATAATTGTCTCTTGGTTTTGATTTTTAATTTATTGTAATTGATCTTTTTCCTTAGTCCCTTGATTGTTTCCTCTACATTCCTCCTATAAGTGAAACCAGTCAATATTGTTCCTTTTCTTGCTGGCTTATTTCACTGAGCATAATCCCTTCTAGATCCATCCATGTTGCTGCGGATTGCATGAGTTTATCTTTTTTGATTGCTGTGTAATATTCCATGGTGTATCTATACCACATCTTCTTGATCCTGGCATCTAATTCTGGGCATTTAGGTTGTTTCCATAGCTTTCCTATTGTGAAAAGTGCCGCAATAAACATAGGTATGCAGGTATCCTGTTGAATTGGTGTTTTTGTGTCCTTTGGGTAAATTCCTGAGAGTGGGATTGCTAGATCATATGACAGCTCAATTTTTAGTAGCTTGAGGAACTTCCACACTGCTTTCCATAGTGGTTGGACCAAATGTTTGCTTTCTTTTCTAGGGGTAGTTCCCATAGAATTTCCACCGCCAGAATTTCACCCATGTACCATCCCCATAGTCTCTTGTGCTCTCCTGTACCTTCCTTAATCCCAGTCCCTCCTCTTCCCTGCAGAATGTCTCTGATTTGTAGTTGTCTGTTTTTGTTTTGTTATTGTTATTTTTTTCCCTGACCCCCTATATTCCTCCTATAAGACCATTCAGTATTTTTCTTTTTCCTTCTGACTTATTTCACTGAGCATAATCCCTTCAAGCTCCATCCATGGTTTTGCGAATGGCACGAGTTTATCTTTTTTTGATGGCTGAATAATACTCCACTGTGTATACCACATTTTCTTTTCTTTCCTGTTCCACTTTCTTGAGAATAGTAATGGTGCTACCATTTCTTTGAATATTTGGTTTGACTAAGCACTTTACTAAAAAACTTAATACCATAATCTCATTTACTCCTTTTAGTATCCCTCCGGTATGCAGGTGTAATAAACCTCATTTTACCCATAGAAATTAGGACCCATGAGGCTGTATTTTTTGTCCGTCTCACAAAGTTCACATCTAAACTCACCCGTAGACACTACCCTACTCCACTGCTAGGATCTTTTGCTTACAGCCCATAAACCAGTGTTTGAAACTGCCAAGCTAAGGCGCTTCTTCATGGGTAGCATACTATTTGGTAGAAGTGATTCTTGAGTGTACCCTGTAGTTTTTATTAAAAACTCTGGCATGACCCTCACTTCCTGCTGGGAGCCTGGACCTCCTCCAAATGGCTACTGGACGCAGCTCCTGGCCTGCTGGCCACCGAAGTTTATAGGGTGGCTGCCACTTCTGCTCCCTCCCCCTGCTGGCCACAGCACACAATGTGCTGGTCATTACACAGGCCACAGGCAATGCCCAGCTGCCCACTGGAGCCACAGCAGCCTCAATCACAGAGAAATATTTTAACCACTAAATAAATAGTAAAACAGAAAGTAGCAGCTCCTGGAAGACTGTTTATGTGTAAATTTTATAGCAGAGTCCAGGGACCTCCCTGGTGGTGCAAGGGGTTGAGCACCACATCATGGTGCTTCTGCAGCTACTACAGCACGAGTTCGATCCCCGGTCAAGGAGGAGCACCACGTGACTCAGTAGACCTCTCCTGTCTTGCCCACTGTTCCCCTCAGCAGTGTATTTCAGTAGATCCACCTGTTCTGCTCTCTGTCTCTGGTGGATCCTCTCACCTCCCTCAATTCTGACCTATACCCCAGCTCTTGTGTGCATAAATAAATAAAAAAAACTTTAAAAAAAAAAAAAAGTCCAAAGGGAGAAAGTTGCTCACAGTACTTTCAGTTGCAAGAAACCTGAGGTGCCACTTCCAGCCAATCTTGAACGCTGCCACCCTTGCCCAAGCTTAGAGGCACAACCGTCAGGTGAGCACTATGCCTGCCCTCCTGTTGCCAAGACTTGTGCTCCTTAGGGCCTGACACTCCCCCAGCCCCATCGCCACCAGCCTGACCCGCACAGCAGACCCACCTCTGCATCACGACCTGGCGGCTGGGCTACGCACAGCCTTCAGCTCCCTGCTTTATGGCAGCCATCCTTGTCATGGCTTTCAACACGCTCTTCTGGAGCATGGGTGCAAGATGAGCAAGGCCTTCAGAGCAAGGCCCCGACCTAGTCTGCCACTCCCAGTGGCGCCACTCAGCTCCTGAACTTCTGTGCTCTCGCTGCTACACACAGGCTGTGCTGAGCAGCCCGAGCCAGAGGGCCTGGACAGCTCCACCCCCGCCGCGTGGGCTGGCGCTCCTGGCCTGGGTAGCACGCTCCAGCATCTTTGCACTGGGCTTCACCAGAACCTTCTTGATGATTAGTTCAGGGTCCTCAAGGGGGCAGGAGTGACCACGTTTCCGTAGCATGTACCAGACAAGACCCTAGACTTGGGCAGCACGGCCAGTTAGCTGGGCTGGGCCATCGCGGCTGCCAGCCCTGCCTCCTGCTGCTGGCCATGGCTGTGGCCTACATCAGTGAACACCTGATGGTGTGGTCCCCTCCTGTGTGCAGAGCCCTTCACTGCGCAGATACAAGGCAGGGCACCTGTCAGCCCCACAGGAGACGCTGATGGGTGCTCATCCACTTTCTGAAGCTGCACCTTGGGAGTACCCGAGTACCAAGCCCTGCCAGCCAGGGATGCGCCGGTGCCTGGGACCCCGCGGCCTGCAGCTTCTGAGCCCCTGCCCCCTCCATGCCTGGGTGCACCAGTAAAAGCATCCTGAATCCAAAACATTTTTTAAAAGTCTGAATCAATGACTGTTAAAGATGGTGGTTGCATAATACGACAGAGGGCGCTAGCAAAGAGCAAAGGAAAGAATTCGTGTATCTGAGAGCATCCTGAATTAGCACTTAACGAAAGCAAGCTCTTTAACAATTCTGTTTTCTTCTGTGTTGGAAGGTAAATCTAAGATCCACTTTACTGAGCCATAAAAGGCCTTGCCTGCAACTAACTTTCCATTGGGAAACCTAATAAAATTTTGTTAATGCATTGTGATTCAAAATTACTATGAAAGTTAAGAATAATAAAGTAGAATCTAAATAAAGTGCTATTAACTGTGTTTATATCCACATTAGGCTTAAGCTGTGCTGGCAATTGCATGTTTTTACTTTTCATTGTTCAACAGTTTCAAATGTACCAGAAAATGCTGGCCAAAGACTGTTGCCTAACTGAAACCAGATAGGGCCAGCCTTCCAGAAGCTACACGGAGAAAATAAATCCCTCTGTCCAAAATAATGTGAACATTTTAAGTATAGCAATCACGTACCATTTGAATCAATTTGGTACAAGTCCATTGCTTTTTTCAGTAAATACATGTATTATATAATTCAGTACAAATGAACTACTCAGATAATACACAAACATGTTGACACAAAGTTATATGACCTCCTGTTATATGTGGACCTGGTAGATTCAGTTATTATTTCATTTTATCAAGAACGTGTAACATAGGAAGTTTTCTTTGTAGGGTCCCTAAAAATTGACTGAAGGGAAGAAACTCTTTCAGAATGGGTTCTGACCTTGTAGAATATTAATTGGCATTTGGAATGATTTAAAGCCTGCACAGAGCCCCTTACCTAAATCGTGTTCCCAAACCCACTGTTAGGAATTATTCCTTTTTGTAACCTTTCTCCTTAGAGCTTTTTTTAAAATGCAGACACTCTTATGAGAGTTCAAGCGAGAGGTATGGAATATTGACTCTCTATAAGGCACCATAGTTCCTGTCCTAGGCGCGCTCGCCATTTAGTTGGGGGTAAAAAACAAAGTCAGTGAAATGCCACTCCTTGGGAGAAGGCGACACGGTAGCTCGGTGCTGTTACTTATGTGTGTGTATGTGAGGTGTACTCCATTTTTTTTAAGGTTTATTTATGCATATAAGAGCTGGGGTACAGGCCAGAAATGTGGGAGGTGATTCACCAGAGACAGAATAGGGAGCAGTGGGAGAGGCAGGAGAGGTCTGCTGCGCCGCGTGGGACCCCTCCCTGGCCGGGGATTGAACTCGTGCTGCAGTGGCTGTGGATGCTTCCTAGTGCTGAGACTTAACCCACTGTGCCACCAGGGAGGGCCCAGCCATAATGCATCCTGTGGACTCCTGAGTCTTTTCTGTACTTGCTGCCATCCACGCAGCAGAGCATGTACAGTCTATCTACAGTCTCTTTAACTCTGACACAAAGGGACATATTTGCAGGTGCATGTAGGTAATTCGCCCTTCGCTCAGCACACGTTGCAGTGGCTTTTTAGGAAATGCCTTCAAGAGCACTTTGCAGACCGCAGGCAAGACAGCAACCCACACGTGGAAGTCTTGTTTGTTTGGAGTGAGTGTTGATCTGAGAGTTTTACGCTTAGACATCTTGGGGGTGCGTCACATGCCTCATTCTCCAAACTGGACTGCAAATGGCCTTTGCCGCCTCAGCAACAGTGCACACAATATTTTCAAGAGGAAGTCTCAACTTTCATTACTCATTTTGAGTAATGAAATGGCAACATATTACTCACTGCACACCGCCTAGGATTGTGGCATTAGAGGAGAGCCCTGTCTTTGTGTGTTGTGGCGTTTATCTTAAAATTAATCTGACTGCCTTACAGTTAGACACTGGTAGTAGTGAAGTGCTGTGTCCTCGCTGGGCTATGGTTGTTTGGGTTTTAAGCAATCCCACATTTGTGCCTCCTTAGGTCTGGATTTGTTGCTGTCTTAGCAAAAAGCAACTTAAAGCGGCTTATGCAGATTTAGCCAGAGAACACACCTGGTACCTTATTGACTTCAGGGAAAGAGATGTGTGGTGGTGTCCATTTTTCTAGGGACCTTCATGTGACAGCAGATTGAAATAGCGTGCGCCACCTTCTTGCCTCCTGCAGTGATCCAGTGACACAGTTTTGGGAATTATTGGGTTGTGGGAAAAATCATGCTGCATTTTTGCATAGAAAATGGAAAAATATGTCATCACTTTCCTGACAACCCCGTATGTTAAAAGTCATCTCCCTTCTTGCTGTTCCTAAAGGAAAAGCTTTAGAAAGATGAAAACATTCTTCATAGGTACTAATTGTCTTTTCTCCCATACTTCACTTTTGTGAGATCTTTTTTATTTTTTTTGTTTGCTTTTTTTTCTTTTTAAGATTTTATTTACGCATGCAAGAACTGGAGTACTGGCCAGAGATGTTGGGGGTGAGAGGATTCACCAGAGACAGAGTGGGGAGCAGAACAGGCAGATGAACTAAACACACTGCTGAGGGGAGCAGCAGGGAGACAGGAGAGGTCTGCTGCACCCTGTGAGTCCCCTCCCTGGCCGGGGATCGAACTCTTGCTGCAGTGGCTGTGGATGCTTCATAGCGCGGTGCTTAACCCCTTGCACCAGCAGGGAGGCCTCTGCTGTTTTATTTTTTAAATTTACTTTGTGAGAGTTTTTTTTTTTAATGTCTTTAAACTTCACTCACAGTTTTTAAAAATGCTATAAAATGTTAGGTTTCTGAAATGCCTAATTGTCAGACCATTTCTGAACTTGGCTGCAGTTTCATGGGGGCTGTGGGGTTGAGGCGTGTGGAGGCTGTGATTCAGCTCCCTCACAACAGCAATGACCAGAATAGTTCTGCCTCTCTGACGCACCCTAGAACGGGGCACCCAAGAATGGGGTGCACGCCGCGTTTCTCTTGCTTAAGCATGAAGCCCATTTGCACCTTGTGAGTCAATGTGAAGCAACACTTCAGACCTAAACTAGCCCATTTCTTTCTGTTTCTTCCATCAGCCCCGGGCTAGCCTGTCCCTGCCAGATGTGTGGCATTTTACATCTGTCTCCTTATGATCAAAAATTGATCTAGGACTTTCTCAGTTTAAGTTCAGCCACTAAATCATGTCACTGTGGTGTTAATTTCCTTCCCTGTGCTGAGGATATGCAAATACACCAGCCTAATCCTCATCACCTGTCCTCCTCCAGCGGGCCAAGTCAGCAGGCTGGCTGGGCTTGGTGGCACTGGGCTCGGGGGGCCACCAGGGAGCAGGGGCGGGAGGAATGGCTGTAAATGTTGGCGGCGCCAGGCCGGGTCTCACTCGAGCTGCCGGCAGCCGGACATCTGCTGAGAAGCATGCAGTTCCATGGAGTCGGCCCAGCCTCCCAGTGGGAGATAAGCCTAGCTAAGGAGGCCGGGGCGGGCAGCCGGATTCCAGGTCTGCTGGAACAGCGTCTGACATTTAACTCTGTGCGGTTGGGATGGGGTGTGTGCGGAGGATTCCACAGCAGCCAGCAGCTGCCCGATTTTAACTTTAACTGTTGACAGTTCATGCTGAGAACACTTGTTTCTGAACTCAGCAAAGCTGGAGACTCAATGTTTTCATTTTGGGTTTTCGTTTGGAAGAGTCCTTTTCCTGGAACAAAACGTTTGCTGACTCTCGCCTAAGAACATGCCGATCTTACCTACACCACAGAGGAGAGGAGAGGAGAAAACCTCCAACACTGAACGTGTGTCCTTGGGAAAAGAGCAGTCGCATATGCCAAGTAACCACAGGCTGCATGGCCGGATGGTTTGGTTGGTCTGCAGAGTCCCCAGGGAACTCTTTTAGAGACTTGTGCAAATCACTGCAGTCTAGGTTCTACCCCCAACTACTGTCTCCTCCTAACTCCCCACAGGTCTTTCAAAATAATCCTGTTAACCAATTCCAAGTGCTGTGGAGGGAAATCTTATCATATACACTGTTACAAAATTACAGTTTTTTCCCTCATTTTACTTCCCTTTTTTCCCCACTCACCGTTGGCTCCTGGTCAGTGTAGGCCAGAATGTCTCCGGCCAGGGTGAGGAACTTTGAGGAGAGGACCCCAGCCCCTTAGGGGGCTGTTCAGAAGCACGTAGCTTTGGGTGCTCGAGGAAGTTTATGAGTTACCTGGCACAGATTAAATAGCAGAAGGAAATATTTAGGTCAAATGCATCCTCTTTTAAGTTAATATTCTCTTGACTGTTGGAAGTGGGGTGGGGGGGGGGTGGATATCTCCCACTATTAAGACTTGTTAGTTCTTCTGCTAACTTGAATATTTTGTGGGGGGTGGGGGAAATTCCTATTAAAAGTTGTTGGTTATTTTGCTGACGTGAAGAATATTTTATAACCTACATAAAATGTGGTTTGAAAAGTACCATCTAAATGAAAGCAAGAGCTTGTTTTATTTTCTCCTGTCTTTAGCACGCTTCCTCATCTTATCTCCACATATGGAGATAATGATTTATAGCCACCCCAGCCAAAAAGTTTAAAACACAATATTAAGGGCCTTGTAAAAATTTATACTAAGTTCCCTAAAATACTTAAGAAATTCAGTTAAATTTGCTAGGCCTACACTTCATTCATTAGAATAAAAACTTGGCTGAGAACATCATGATGTTTCTCCATGTAACTTGTAGTTTCTTACTTCATCTCAATATCCAGCCCTCAAAGGCCCAGATATGCTAGAATTTCTTTAAAAAACAAAAACATTTATTTATGCACACAAGAGTTGGAGGATAGGCAGAGCTGCAAGAAGTGAGAGGATCCACAAGAGACAGAGCAGGGAGCAGAACAGGCAGATCGACTGAAGTACACGGCTGAGGGGGGCAGCAGGCAAGGCAGGAGAGGTCTGCTGAGCCATGTGGGTCCCCTCCCTGGCCAGCAGCAGGGATCGAACTCGTGCTGCAGTGGGTGTGTTTTGCTTCATAGTGTGTTGCTTAACCCATTGCGCCATCACGGAAGCCTGTAGATTTGCTTTTTAAAGTCAGCCATTCAGGGCCCCATACTCTTCATGAATAATCTTAAAAATTACTGTGATGATGATGAAGACAGTGTTCTCCCTAACATTCAGCTCTGTGGGGCTCTTGGGGCCTGCAGAAATTGTTCTATCAAGGCCCCAAATGAGTTTACAGAAGGGGGTATTTCAGTGAACCTTTTGGAAGAAGCACAATCAGCAAGCATCTTTCCAATGAGGTCTCCTGTGTTGGGTTTTGACAATTTACTGCCAGGCTCCTTAGGTGCCTACAAAATTTCTGACCTGAAGAGGGCGCTGTAATACCGTGTTTTCCAATCCCTCACTTGGAAAAAGCAGACCCAGAACTTCTGGAAGGGGGCTGGGAAAGTCCAGAGGCTTTATAATGCTCCCCGGTCTTTCTGGTCCTAGTCTGGCACTCGAAATCGTGGGCAAAGTCCTGCTTGAGTTTTGTGCACGAGATCGGATGTCTCTGTCCAGACTCATTACTTTAATAGCTTAGAGCTAGTTCGCCTGGCAGCAGGAGTCCACCAAAAAGGCATTTCATTATTGAAACTGAAACTGCAGCGTTGAGACTTTTGCAACCGCGGCTGAGTAGTAGTCAGATGTTTTTTCAGCATTTCAAGTAATTTATAAAGTGTTTACACACGTAAATAGAAAGCTTTAAATGCTGATATTCCATAAAAAGTAAATAAAATACAGTTTTGTACATTAAGACTTAATTAAGTGGCATGATTTCATGTCGAATTTAAAATGGGTGAGACTTGCCAACATTTTGCAGCTGTGTTTTACATTAGGAAATTAATTAAAACATTTATGCTTTTTTCCACTTACAGGTATTTAGACCTCTTGGTATTACACCATATATTTTCCCTTCACTCATTATATTATGCTCATTTATTCAAGCAGGCTGTATCTTACTCTTGTTGGTAGAAGAATGAAGGGAGATGTTAATCTAATGACGATTTTGTCCTTAGCTATGAAGGCAAATCAAACAGGGCTGAAGGCACTTCCTGCTGACTCAGAAGAGGGGGTGCTTTGGTCTTTAGCACGTGGCCCCTCTTTTTTTCTAATCTTAGAAAAGTTCCATTTTATGTTTCACTGGAAGAGAGGTGGGTTTTGCTTTTGGTTGTTTTTTCTTTTCAGGTGTCAGGAAAGGAAAGCAAAAAATACTCAACGTGCCGCATGACACCTCATCACTTAAGCTTAGCTGTGAGACCGTATTTTTTGCAGCAGTCCTGCTTACATAGTCCAGTTATGGAATGTGGTAAACCTAAAACAAATTATAACACACCCAAGTGGATAGTTGATGTGCAGTTTGCAATTCCAATAAATTTGTCCTGATTTTATATATCAAATGTAAATAATGGCTCCCTTGAGATAGCAAGATCAAACCAATTACCCTATACTTATTTACTATGGTTATTTATATTAACAAGTGTAATAAAATTATTACTTGATGAAGTTTTAATGATGTAAGTAATTTTGCTCCCCTAGAGGCATCACTTGACAAATGAGGCTGAAGTTTGGAAAAAGCTAAGGACTCTGTACAATAACATCACCTCGTCTTTACTCTTTGGGTATACTTTATAGTAATGTGGACTAATCTTGGGTCAGGCCCTGGGGATTTGGTTCTTCAGGCACTGAAAGTACTTCCATTTGCTTGGATTTTTTTTTTTTTAAGATTTTATTTATTTATGCATACAAGAGCTGGGTACAGGCCAGAAGCGTGGGAGGGGGGCAGTACTGTGAGAAGATTCACCAGAGACAGAGTAGGAAGCAGAACAGGCAGGTGGATTGAAATATACTACCGAGGTGAGCAGCGGGGTGACTGGAGAGGTCTGCTGCGCCATGTGGGTCCCCTCCCTGGCCAGGGATCGAACTTGTGCTGCAGTGGCTGCGGATAGCTTCATAGTGCAGCGCTCAACCCCTTGCGCCACCACGGAGGCCCCACTAGTAGGTACTTTGACCGTAAAATGTGTGACTACATGCTGCTAGTCAGTATTGACATTGCTGAATGGCCTGAACTCATTGGTTCTCAACCGGCAGCTTCAACTTCACCTACAAAATTTAGAAATACAACTTCTTCAGAGCCACCGCAAACTTACTGAATCAGTTTACTTTTACAAAAATTAAATGAGACATTTTTACAAGTCACATACAGGTTTCAGCACGACTGACTTACGATTTTTTTCCTTATTGGTTTAACACACACAAATTTTCCCATCTTAGCTGATTCACAACTTGGGGCCAGGTCCAGAATATAGTCCTGCGAGATCAGAAGTCCTAAATCTGCAAAATGTAACTTTATGGCCCATTCTGATAGGACAGGCCACCCAGCTATGTCAAATATTTAAAGCTGCTCATCACTAGGATCCGTGTTTTGTGATTACCGCTCTCATGTACTAAGTAGGTAACCTGCAGTCAGCCTCAGAATCTGCTTTTGGGCCCTCCTGGTGGCACAGTGGGTTAAGCAATGCACTATGAAGCAGACCGCAGCTGCAGTCCGGGAGGGGACCCACGTGGCACAGCAGACCTCTCCTGCCTCGCCTGCTGCTCCTCTCAGCAGTGTGTTTCAGTGGATCTGCCTGTTCTGCTCCCTGCTCTGTCTCTAATGGATACTCTCACACCCCCACACCTCTGGCCTATACCCCAGTGCTTGTGTGCATAAATAAATAAATCTTAGGGGGAAAAATCTGCTTTTAAGAACTCTAATATACTTGAAAGCAAAACTGTAAAGTCAAAGGGCATGGCCAGTGGACTTCACAGAGTCCCAAGATAATTGGTATTAATGAAACCTGGAACATGCTTGAGTAGCCTTTTCAAAAATCTGTTATTTCCCATATTTAAGCAGAAATTTGATTTAAGTTTACCAGAATTTCATTTTACAACCCTGTGATTTCTCCCTCTAAATTATCACTACTGTTTTGCACTCTCTTTTCATTTTGGAAAGATACAGTGGACAGGTTAAATGTCTAGCCAAAGTGTTCAGAGAAATGGAAACTTGCATTTACAGGTGGTAAAATTTGTAGCCGTTCCAGGAGCAATCACATAGCTGCTTTCCAGTCTGCTCTCAGATTCCCAGTATAACTGCAGACAAAACGTGTCTGATACCAGCTAATTGTGTGCAGATAATGAATGGAAAAGTTCAAATACTGGAAACTATTGGCGGCCTCATTCTTCAGCTAGATTCTAGCAGTTTGCAGTTAATATGTCTCCTTTGCTTAAGAGGATGCAAAGGTCTGCAGCATGCCTGCCCTCTAAAGTCTCTGATCTAATCAATCAGTGAAGTGATTTTAACATATATATGGGCAATTACAAAATAAACAAATGCCACACCTTGCTATTTTCTTTTTTTTTTTAAGACTTATTTATGCATACAAGAGCTGGGGTACAGTCGCGGGAGGTGAGAGGATTCACCAGAGTGGGGGGTAGAACAGGCAAACTGACTGAAACACACTGCCAAGGGCCGCAGCGGGCAAGGCAGGAGAGGTCTTCTGCACCCTGTGGGTCCCCTCTCTGGCCAGGGATCGAACTCATGCCGCAGTGGCTGCGGATGCTTCATAGTGCATTGCTTAACCCACTGTGCCACAAGGGAGGCCCCCTTGCGATTTTCTTACAATTACAATTGGCATCCACACAAGGACATAAATATTGCTCAGAGTGGTGATGAAGATAGAACATAAGCCGTGGCTTGAATAATCACTAGAAATTTTTTAAAGGACCGTTTGCACCAAAAGAAAGTTAAAATGCAGTATAAGAATTTTATATCCTATATATTAGGGTGGTCTCAATTGCTTAGCTCTAAGCTCCATTGTTACAGGGCAGGGAGAGGAGCACCCCAGAACCCCCAAGCCTGCCCTTTTTGAATGGGTTTTGCCATCCGCCGCATTAAGACAAACACATAAAACCTTTAATGGAAAGGAACTTTAATACAACTAGGGTACAATAAAGAAAGAACAA
>JAGFMF010011726.1:7665814-7710681 GCA_019455555.1 Galemys pyrenaicus | reverse complement strand
CAAGACCAAAAAGCAAGCACAGTTTCTTCACATGTCCCTCTGCTCCACGTGCCTCCTCCAGGTCTCCTTGCTGTTCTCCATCTTCCTTTCTTCTCCTTTTTTCTCCTCTGCAGAAATCTTCTTATCCTCCTCAGCTCCACCCACTTAGGGCGAAACTAGGATTTTGGAACTCCCCCTTTTCCTGGGATGACCCTGTTACACCATCACAGTGCCTTAGCACAACAAACTTTGTTTTTGTTTACACAACCAACATGATTCATTAGGGCTGTTGTGCTCCTTTTAGTCACTAGGGAAACTAGTATGATACAGGATTTATCTTGACCCATGTCCATAAGCAGGACAGTGGGTGCTGGTCACTGAATCGCCTCCATGCATATGTGACCTACCAAAGCAAGTCCAGTTCATGTCAGTGTTCCTCTTTCCCTTTTTCTGTACTCTACACAGCTCAGTGTTGGGGAGCACCCCTTTCAAAAAAAGTATATTTAACGGACTCAGTTAGGCCCCACTGTGTGAGTCCCACTGTCTTAATTCCAGAGCATCCATGAGTAGGTCTGTACATACACCTGCATAGCCAGGCCCTCCTTAAAACAGGGTTTAAGAGTGGTGCGAGGGGTTAAGCATCATACTAGGAAGCATCTGCAGCCACTGCAGCAAGAGTTTGATCCCCAGCCAGGGAGAGAACCCACAGGGCGCAGCAGACCTCTCTTGTCTTGCCCGCTGCTCCCCTCAGCAGTGTGTTTCAGTCCATCTGCCTGTTCTGCTCCCCACTCTGTCTCTGGTAACTCCTCTCACCCCCCCACCCCTTCATGCCTCTGGCCTGTACCCCAGTTCCTGTACGCATAAATAAATCTTTTTAAAAAAAGACTATGCCAATTAAGTCAACATAATACTTAGAATGGTGACAGTAATTAGCTCATAATTGGCCCCTTGTCAGGTAGGAGGCTCATGAGCCTTGGAGGACTGTTTAAGGCTATTCCTATCCCATCCCAGGTCTTTAGCGTATTTTACACACATACTTAGTATATTTTAAACATATAATGAAGCAAGGGTCCCTCTGTGTCTACCTTAAGCAACATTAGAAAACTCTTCCCAAAGTAAATCTTCCTCCTATCCAAGTAAGTGACATTCTTTTTAATTGGAGAATGAGCAAACTTTATTATTTTTAATTTTCTTATTAAATTATGTATATTTAACATCAGTTGTAGTCCCCATGGAGTTCCCACCACCATTTCCCCAGTGCACCGTCACCCCAGTTCCTTGTGCTTTTTCTGCCCTCATCTCGATCCCTCCCCCGCCATGATGTCTTTGAATTGTCTTTGTCTTTTGGTTCTTGTTGTATTTTTTTTCATTGTTCTTTTCCTTGAGCCCTGTTTTTTGATTGTTTTTCTTTATATTCCTCCTACTAATGAAACCATCCAATATTTTTCTCTTGCCTTCTGACTTATTTTACTGAGCATAATTCCTTCTGACTTCATTCATGTTTCTAAAAATGTCTCTAGTTTATCATTTTTGATTGCTAAATAGTATTCCATCATGTATATGTACCGCATCTCCTTGATCTAGTCTTTTTGGGCATTTGGGTTGTTTCCAGGTCTTACCAATTATAAATAGTGCTGCAATAAACATAGGGGTACAGGTGCTATTTTGGATCGGTGTTTTTGTGTCTTTTGGGAAGCTCCCCCGGAGCAGTATTACTGGGTCATATGGTAGCTCTATTTTTAGTAGACTGAGGAAACTCCATACGGCCTTCCACAGTGGTTGGATTAACTTGCAGCGTAGTAGAGTTCCTTTTTCTCCACATCCTCACCAACATTTGTTGTTGTGGGTTTTTTTGATATGTGCCATTCTTACTGATGTGAGGTGGTATCTCATTGTGGTTTTAATTTGCGTTTCCCTGATTACGAGGGATGTTGCGTATTTTCTCATGTGCCTGTTGGCCTTTTGTATGTCTTATTTAGAGAGTGTCTTTTAAGATCTTCTGCCCATTTTTTGACTGGGTTGTTGATTTTGTTTTTCTTGAATCTTGTGAGCTCTTTGTGTATCTGTGTGATCAGACCCTTGTCAGTTGTGTCTAATGCAACGATTTTTTCCCAATCGGTGGGGTATCTCAAGTAAGTGACATTCTTACAGCAATACACCCTATAGATACCATCCAGCGGGGTAGCTCTGTACCTTATTTGCCCTAACAGCCACACATAGGCAGCTCCCCATGGAGGACCCCAGTTTTTATTGTTCCTTACCAATCAAAATCCTTCTTAGATCTCACCTCTCTACCCTAATTGAGAACCACTGATCTATTAGCTGTTTTTTGGGTTTTGGTTTTTCTACCTAGTTCTCCAAATTGAGTGTGAGCTTATTTGGTTATTCTAGAAAGTAAGACATCTGACACATTGTAGGCATTTAATATTTATTAAATAAACATTAAGTTTTATTTGTCTAGGCAAAGGGTAGGAAATTCACTTTGAGCAAATGAACAGAGCTAGCTGGGTACTAGAACAACAGGAGTGGTTTGGGAGTCCATGTTTCTTGGGGAGGGGTGCAGGGCTCAGATGCTTCTCTGCTTTCAGCTCATTGTCTGTATGTAAGGATTTGGGTCCAGTGACACAGGCCTGCTGATGTTGCAAGAGAGTCTAAAAGTTTGGATTGTCATGTGAAATCTCATTTTCAAATCTTGGATCAGCATTCTGCAGGTGATAAATTTGTGATCTCTGGTGAAGATCTTAATAGTACCAGTGAAAAATTGTAATTGAACTTCAGCTCTCCTAGGTAGAGGTGTTACATGTTACCCACAAGACTAAGTTGTGAATATCCTTCCCATGAAGGTCACAGGCAAGAAGTCTTTTTGTTAAATCATTTATACCAAAAAGCTTGATTTGAATCTGTACAAAACCAAGGTGTCACTTAGTGTCTATTAGTGAAAAAAATGAAGCCCTTTTTCTGAACTATACAGATAAACAAGAAAATGTTTAACAAGAACATGAACTGTCCTCAAAATACGTATTACTTGAAACTCTAATTGCTGTTCCAATGCTCCTAAAAGTCAGCAATTCCCAGAAACTGATATCAGACTTTACTAAGATATATGTGTTCTAGTCTATTCCATTGCATGGAGAGCCTATAACAGGGTCAAGAGTATCCTCTAAGTGCAGCAGGAGTTACAGTACATAAGCAAATAGAATACGGGTGAATGAGTAGTAAAAGCTTGTGGCATAAAGTACAGTCAAGCCTCACTATTTGTGAAGTCAATATTTGCCAGTTTACCTGCTTTCTAACATTCCTTTGTAAATCCAGAATCAATACTCATGGCACGACTGCTCAGTGTTCACTAAGTCAGTGTCAGCACTCACTCATTCAGCGTTAAGACAACTTCATAGAGCATAATTACAAGAAATAACTGTAATTCTATTTACAGGAGGGGAAGACCCACTAGCTCCTTTACAGTGGGTTTTAGCTCTGAACCACCACTAACATACTGCATTTGAGACTTAAGATAGCTGTCACCTTTTAAGTGCACTAAGTTCATCTTGGCATTTTATTATGCATTCCTTTTGGATGGTTTAAGAATGACCACACCAATACTGACTGAACTAGAGATTCTAATTCACCAGGGTACAGAGTCATATGGAACAGTCTCCTAGGCCCTTTTCCCCAACCCCCCACCCCACTCCTAAACCCCCTCTTCTTTTTGAAGTTAAATAGCTCTAAACTTCAATACAAATTCCAGTTGAATTCCAGTTGGGTGGTGATCCAATTTTCTCTCGCTCAAACTCTGGTATATACTAGATAATATTTCACCACTATCTTAAATTAGTCAATAAATCAGATTCATGTTTCAAATTTAATAGCTGCCTTATTAACCAAAATTGAGTATTAATAATAAAGTCAACATATTTACTGCCCTTTTCAGTGGGATGATTTTCATTATTCATTACTCAATTACTTTTGCAGTAAAAAGAAATGAGTTATGATTTGTTTTGGATGAGCATGTTATTAAATTAATGACTTGTTTCTAATGTTTTAACCTAAATATTGTAGTTGAAAAACCTTAGTAAAACTTTGCACTTCACCTTATCCAGGATAATAAACCTGCTCTAATCAACACATTAAAACTCACTCCGTTTTTAATTACTCTACAGTGATAGCCTTTTGTTATATGATACCTGGAATATGAAAATTTTTAGTAGTTGTAGTCATCAAATTATGCATCTCAATTAATTAGGCAATAACCCATGAAAGATCTATTGTTACCAGTGGGTGCAAACTAGTTTGCTATTTAATGACCCAAAGCTGAAGTCAGACTGAGCAAAGCTGAAAGAAGGCACTCGTTAACCGCAGGAAGGATGAATTCTGAGAATTATAATTACCATATTAAATGGAATTCAGTGCTTTATTACAGCCCCCTTTTGAAACACAGCATTATAAAGAATGCCTGCCCTCAGCAAAGCAGGAAGCCCGCTATCCTCCCTGTTTATTTTATAATGACACAATAAAATCCAGACGAAATTAGTTGTTACCAGTAATTAATGACCAGTTTAGTAAAAGAGAAGGGAGTGTAGCAGATGGTGATTATTTTTTTAATAGGGCCTGCTTGAAGGGCTCATCCTGATAGTAAACTCTTAACGGTAATTTGTCACTAAAATGGCTGGCGGCTGCCATCTTCCTGGGGCTGGGGCAGGGGCGAGGGGCTAGGTCTGATTCTTGCTTAAGAGCTAGCAGTCATTTCTTCATGGACTGGAAGTGCTTTCCTTAAGGTAAATGATGCTCTAGTTACTACCACAAATAAAACACAGGTTCCATTAGCACACCGGAGGGGGCAGTTTTAAAAAACAGGAGCCTTATGCTTATCTGGGGAAATTCACTGCCTCTTCTCTGTGGTAATGTTGACCATGGGATGCAGTCAGGGTTGAGCAGATACCGAAATTCTGAGAGAACCCTGTGCAAACGGATGTCCCTATCACCCAGTCTTTTTTAAGAAGTGATACATCTCCATGGGAGACTGATAAGAATGGAGGGAGGGGATGCGTGTTGGCCCCAGCGCCGCCCCTCCTTGGCGGGTGGACCGGACTTTCCATTTTTAGTCAGGATGCCAGGACTGCTTTTCTAGCGTGGGAAAGTCAGAAACGCTGTCCGGAAACAAACAGCACACACATTTCATGGAGCATAAACAGCAGGCGCCGGTGGATGGTGAGGTGCTCCCGGGCCAGCCAGCACCGCCTGCCCCGGCTTTAAGCTGTTCCTGACTCACTCCGCGCTGCTGCTTGGGAGTCCCGCGCTCTCCCCATCCCTCACCTGGCTGTCAACCTCTGCAGCACCTGCAAAGCTGCGTCCTTTAGCCCTCCCACCGCCAGTACTTGCTAAAGGCATTGCCATTGCCGCGCCCAACCTTCTGTGCTTGGCTGTTTGAAATGCTGGGTGCCCTTCATTACATCTGTTCAGAACGTCCCAATTTTTAAGTATTTTCAGGAACATTCACCCCATGTGTCAATACATAGTGAGGCATTGTCCCGTCTTATTTTATCCCATTTCTTGGCTCTGGCCTGTATCTCCAGTATTCCCTTCTTGTCATTCGCTTTTTTGTTTATTTGTTTGTTTGTTTAGAAAAAAAGAAAGTTTATTGAGGAGAACAGAAAAAAAAAAAGTGGGACTCTCCAGCCAGTAGAACCAGGCCAGGGAGCGGCAAGGAAGCCTCACTCACTTTCTGTTTTATTCTACTCTGTTTTATCTGATTGCATTTTATGTATCCTGGAAAGTCATCTTACATTCTTCCAGACCAGGTGCAGATAAATGAGCAAATCCTCCATTTTACAGATAAAAGAGCTGAAGCCCACAGAGATGGAAAATTTGAACACAAGCTTATTGTTTGCATGTAGTGCAGCTGGACACAGACCTGCTCAGTCCCTCTCTTTTCCTGCACCACAGCCGCTGCTAAGTGCAGTCTCACCAAGGACGAGGGAGAGGAATTAGGCTTCCAGCACAGTGAAAGGGAGGTAGGTCAGAAATAAAGTGGATCAAAGTATCGCTCTGTTTGTACGAAAGGAATAAGGCATCTGCAAGGGCTCCCACAAGCATACTGGGATTCCTTCTGGAAATTTCAATCAGGCAGAAGATGGAGGGGAAGAACTATTGGAACTGAGCTCCCACCCAGCCTGAAAGTGGCTTCCCTCCTTCTGCAGAATGTGCTCCGACCACCCACTGCCCCGGTGCGGTCTCTGGGGCCAGCCCACCAGCTCTGCTCACATGGAGGTGTCCCCGTTCCTTCCGTCCTCTGCCTCCAGGCAGAGCTGGACGTGCTAGGTCTTGGGAAGACCACTCTTCTCAGCTGCCCCACTTGTCCACAAGCTATTACCCTCTCTGGGTTTTTTCCTCTTTTTTTTTCTTTTTTTCTCAATAGTTATTGCATTGGAAATTTTGCAATAAAAAAAGATCAGCAAAGTCAGTTTGGTTACCCAAAATGAAAAAAGTAGAAGCCTTCCTGTAATGACGTCCCTTTGGTCCTGTTAGGCCCATCGAGGCATGTTCTCCAGGACCCTCAAGGGGTGAGTTAGCTCTCTCAATGACTCTGGGGTTCCATTCAGTAAATTCTCCACTAAATGGCTCCCAAGTATCCTGAAAGAGAGAGCATCTCCTCACAAATTCCTCCTGTTCTCCCAGGGAGTGATGCAGACTGGGACAACTCCTGGTTAATTGCCTAAGTGAGGCAAAAGCTGGCTGCCTGTAAATTTAGCTCCAGAATTGCAATCTCTACCTGAGGCAATCAGGAGTGAGGATGGGGAGAATGGTAGCTTAATTTTGGCACCCTCCAGGCACTTCTCGGTTTTAATAGGCCTTGCTGGCATCGTTTGCACACCTCATGCCTCATGCATTTCCATTCCCAGAATCCCCCTCTCCTAGGCCCTGCATTGGGCTCTGTAGGGCCGTGTGGGCTGTGCGCAACCACCAAAGCCTCTTTGTAAATTACATAGGAAAAAAGTGGGAAATGTTTTCTCAGGCTCCTCAGAACTCTTGAGTTTCAAGGTTCTTTTGGTTTTGTTTTGTTTTTTTTTTTAAAGATTTTATTTATTTATGTATACAAGAGCTGGGGTACAGGCCAGAGTCAAGGGAAGTGAGAGGAGTCACCAGAGACAGAGCAGGGAGCAGAACAGGCAGACTGACTGAAACACCCTGCTGAGGGGAGCAGCGGGCGAGGCAGGAGAGGTCTGCTGCGCCATGTGGGTCCCTTCCCTGGTTGAGCTCGTGCTGCAGTGGCTGCAGTTTGCTTCATAGTGTGTTGCTTAACCCACTGCGCCACCAGGGAGGCCCTGAATTTCAAGTTTTTTATTTTAACTTTAACCTCATTTTTAGCAGCCTTTTTTATCACCTTGCCAACACCTCTCACTACCCCTCTTTCTTCCTCCCTCTCTGCTGCACCTGCTGCCATTTCTAGGGGTGAGTGAGAAATCTCCTTTTGAAGTCAGTGGGTGTTCCAGGCTTCATTATTCCATAGGAGAAAGGATGGAGATAAACCGGTCCAAGATTTTCCTCACCCTCTCCAAAGGAAAACAGTCTGGTCTCAGGTCTTACCAGAGTAAAATTCCTTACTACCAAGGGGGGAGTAAGCAGACATTTCATTCCCAATAAGGAAACAGAGTGGACTTACTCTCTGGATGACTCTGGTTACGCAATGAGAATTACAGGATCAGATAACTCCATGAAGAATCTCCCAGGCAAACGAAAAGGGAGGTTTAAAAGAAAATCATCATAAAGTACCCTTCACAGCAGGGACCTGCGTCAGAGCTGCTCTTTCAGCAAGTTGTTGTGATCTCATAACTTAGGGGAGTTTGCGGACAGTTTGAAATTTAATTTGAACCGCTGTCTGCGCGTTATTTCAAAGCCACGAGACGGGGTCCTGTGCTCTTCTTTTTCTGTGCATCGCGTACTCTGACTGAGCTGGAGGGGTTAAATGCCTCCTCTTCAGAGGGAGGACATCTCTGACAAAATGGTCCAATGAATAATTATTCTTTTGCATTACAAAAGGCAGATCCCCAGCCTCAAACGGTGTATTTGTTCCCCAAGTACTCTTCTAAAAATAGGAGAAATAATTTAAGCCCAGGAAAAAGTATAAGAACTCTATTCTTTCCTAACCTCAGAGGCAAGGCTTCTCTTCTGCTCTTTGAAATGTTGGCATTTTCCCTAGGATTTTCTTCCCGCCCTTCCTCTCTCCCTATACTCTTTCCTGCTTTCCTCCTCTGAGTGGATGACCTCTAAATCCAGCTTGCGCACCTGTGTATTTGAACCCTGTGTTCCACTGCCATTCAAAACCAGGATGTCCAGAATGGAACTTTTACCAGCTATTCATAGCACCTCTGACATTTGTAATGATGGAAATCTTCTGTCCCCCCAAGATCCAATCTGACAATCACTGACCACTTAGGGCTATGAAAATGGAAATTGATTTAAATTAAGTCGAATTAGAAATCCAGCATCTCAGGGACACCAGCGACAGCCCCGGGCCCCGCAGTCTGATGGCTCCTGGCTGTTATAGACACGTAGTGTCTTTAGTATTTCCATCCGTGGCTCTCCTGTGGCATTTTATTAACCGTGAATCTGTGGGAAAACTGATCTCACTGAGGCAGGCTTCTGTCGTTTGTAAGATGGGGTTGATGATAACCCCTGTCGCGACTGTCGTGTGTATAGTACACAGTGAGTCATCTGTAAGCATCCTTGAGTCATTCCCCATGCCTCTTCTCTAATACTAATATTCAGATATCCACATGAACGTTCTGTGAACGCCACCAGCGCCACTGTAAGAATGTGTCTGTTTGCTCCACGTAGGCAACACCTGAAAAGCATGGATTTAAGCTACAAGAAATAGACCTTTATGGTTTAGTTTTTGGCAAAGTTCTCATCAGTTATCCTCAGAAGGGTTCATTCAAGAATGTGCTGCAGGATCTAACAAGTTTGTCCTAGGTTTCTGGGAGTTGCTTTAGCTAGGGCTTAACCTTGTTTCCCAAAGTCTAACAACATAAGAAAAATTTACATTGAGCTAGCATCTGTGGGAGCATCCTCCGAAAATGTCCATTGCTTTGGTAAATCATGGGGTGGTGTGGGGAAAACAGCTTGGTTCGCATGTGTGAGCTAATGAAGAGACTCCCTGGACATCAGAAATGACCTGAGTGTTGGGTGCAGTGCTGTCTAGGGCCTTCAGCCTGTCAACAGGAAGCCCCAGGGCCCCCTGGGCCAGTCAGCACACTCATCAGCAGTGAGCTTAAAGCAGGAGGGCTGCATGGCTTACATCCTGGCTGCAACCACTAAAGCTTTAATTACACTAATTGGGGGTTTGAAATAATCAGGTTGCCTAGACTGAAATGGGGGCCTGTGCCCTCTGTGAAGAAAAGCTTTGCTAAATAAAGCAGCAGGATAAACAGGATTTGGGGGGCACTTGTTTTTCTGGGAGCCAGCTGATGCTAAGGATTAGTGTGTGCCTTGGACATGCAAATGAAGGCTGGCCATTGCCAGTCAACAGAAGCACCTAAAGATCGTTTCATTAGCTGTTCAGTACAGTGACATTCTTCAGAATTTTAAACACACCCTGATTTTTTTCTAAATAACTTGTAAATTCCCAGTTTGGGGTAGGACATGTGGGGAAAGGTGACCGGAGGATCTTGTAAAATACAAGTTCATTTCCAAGCAACACTGAATAGCAGTTTTGTCTCATTACCCCACCAACAACAGCAACTTAAAGGATGCCAGAAGTGCCATCATGCTGTCCGCAGCAGCACACCATGGACGTTACAGCAGGGGCCCCGTAACTGGAAATCTCTGCAACCACTGACCTCGTCTTCCCAATTGGTAAACCTTCAAGCGTGTCGTTCAGTGGTATAAAATCTGTAAAACAGCACTGAAAATTTGCAAGCATTATAATTTAGGATCGATGGGGAGAAAATGGAAGAGACCCTGAAATTATACCACTAACCATGTGGATTCAATTTCAAATACTTATTAGCTATTTCCCCAGGATGAACATTTTCTTTTTTCCTTCCATTTCCCTTCCACCTTGTTCTCTTTTCCCTTCCACTTTATTTTTCCATTTTTTTAACCCCTATATATTTTTCAAGTGACTATGCAAACTTAGTGTGAGAAGTGTGTGTGCAATCAGTAATCATGACCTAGAAGGGAAGAGGGAGAAAGTCTGAGGTGTCAGAATGTTGATAGCATGGCAGTTTATCATACTAACCTCTTTACCTTTGTGTTGTTTTTGTTTTTGTTTTAAAGATTTATTTATGCGTACAAGAGCTGGGGTACAGGCCAGAGTCATGGGAGGTGAGAGGATTCACCAGAGACAGAGTGGGGAGCAGAACAGGCAGATGGACTGAAACATACTGCTGAGGGCAGCAGCGGGCGAGGCAGGAGAGGTCTGCTGCGCCATGGGGGTCCCCTCCCTGACTGGAATCGAACTCATGCTGCAGTAATTGCAGATGCTTCATAGTGTGGTGCTTAAACCCCTTAGGCTATCAGAGAGGCCCCACATCCATTTATTTTTAAAAAATGGTTATTCACTTGTCGGATGTGTGTGTTTATGTGAAGAACCAACATCTGAACACATTTATGAGGCACCCACCTCCTAGAAAATACTGAAAATCAAGCTCTTTTGTCCAGAAGCTGCCCAGGTAAATCCTTGCTACCAAAATGGGGGGGAAAAAAACACTTTGAAAAAAAAAAACCACCCCCATGGGACACTCATGAACTATTAGGTCTATATAAGCTTGTTACGCCCACAGAAATATACTTTGTGAAGGGACACCCCATGAATCGAATTGACATTGCCCCCAAAATAGTTTAAGAAACAAATGTTGACTATACTCCCAAACAGTGGTAACCCTCTGACTGCTACTCGATTTGTAAGCAGTATAACAAACATTGCCTGCCCATAGAATTGTATTCACGAATGCATGTAGTTACCTGAACGTGAAAGTCCTTGCCTCACTTTGGGGATGGCTCGAGTCTAAGACATCGTGAGCCTGGTCTGTCAGGCACTGGTCTGCCCTCTGATTCTCTGAGGTTCATAAATACGCGCTGGTTGGGCTAGGACATGCCTAGGCTGGGACACTAGTGGAAGTCACAGCAGATAATGGAGATGGAAAATGCGCAAGTCACAGTGCATGTACTCTCAGCTCCCGTGTCACTTTAGTCGGGATGGTGATTATCTGAAGGCCTTGTGATAGCAAGACTCTAAGACTGAATCCAAAAGCAGAACGAGCAAGAGTGCTGTGATCAATTTCTGATTCCTCTGATGGGCGTAGTGATCATTAAGTGTCACCAGAGGGGGCCTCCCTGGTGACACAGTGTGTTAAGCAAAGCACCATGAAGCAAATGGTAGCCACTGCAGCACGAGTTCGATCCCTGGCCAGGGAGGTGACCTGACATGGTGCAGCAGACTTCTCCTGCCTCATCTACCGCTCCCCTCAGCAGTGTGTTTCAGTCGACCTGCCTGTTCTGTTCCCCACTCTGTCTCTGGTGGATCCTCTCAGCCCTCCACCCCACATCTCTGGCCTGTACCCCAGTTCTTGTATGCATAAATAAATCTTTTTTAAAAAAAGGTGTCACCAGAGACATTTTTGTCATATTTGACACTTGTCTATTTGACACTTCCACTGACGATGAGACTCTTCTATTGCACTCGCTTCTCCCCTTTCTCAGTCCAGTATTTCATTAGCCAGAACTTGCCGTGTACCATCCCTGGGGCTAGATTCAAGTCCCTTGTCCTTAGCGAAATGTTAGAAGAATAGAAGTTAGAAGAGCTTACCTGAGTGGAAGGTCACAGCAGCTTCAGAAGTTCAGAGCAGCACTGTTCTTTGGAAATGGAAATATTTGATCCTTAATATCTAAGATCTCTAAGTCCACCTGTGGACTGCATAGCCAGAAATGGCTTCATGTGTGGGAATTAGCCAGTCAGATGGCTGTTACACTTATAAACTGAGAAATCAGAAACAAAAGACCTAAACCCACGGGAATTCCAAAGTTTAATGACCTCCTGGCTAATAGAGAGGATGAAGATGGGCCAAATTTTTAAAGATTTATTTATGCACACAAGAATTGGGGTACAGGCCAGAGGTGTGGAGGGTGAGAGGATTCACCAGAGACAGAGTGGTGAACAGAATAGACAGATCAACTGAGAT
This sequence comes from Galemys pyrenaicus, assembly GCA_019455555.1. NCBI lineage: Eukaryota > Metazoa > Chordata > Mammalia > Eulipotyphla > Talpidae > Galemys > Galemys pyrenaicus. The sequence continues at coordinate 7,698,526 of JAGFMF010011726.1, read as the reverse complement.
ACATGGCTAAGGGGAGCAGCGGGTGAGGCAGGAGAGAACTGCTGCACCATGTGGGTCCCCTCCCTGACCAGTGGCAGGGATTGAACTCGTGCTGCAGTGGCTGCGGTTTGCCTCAGAGTGTGTTGCTCAACCCATTGTGCCAGGGAGGGTCCAGGCCAAATATTTTCATGTCTTTATCTAACAAGATCTTAACAAGAAACCTCCATGAGGTGGGTGTTGGGGTTACCTCTGTTTCATAAATGACAAGCCCAAGCGTAGAGAAGGAAAATGCTGTGCCCCAGCCAGAATGCCCACTAAATCATAGTAGGAGTTTGCCTCCAAAACCTAGACTTTCAAGCATCAGGCTGTGTTCACAGCTATTAATGATTCTGGAACTCAACCTCCTGAAATCCGAAATCCCAACTTTTTTCTTTAGTTCTTAAGTTTCTCCCAGCTTCTGGGGCGAGTTATGCATCATCTCATTAGCAGTTCCCATTGGAACCTTAAATAGAATTGTACTCAAATAGCTCTTTTAATTTACTTGCAGAAGAGGCAAAACAAGAAAACTCAAGCTATTTGTAGTTTTGTGCCACAAACCCTCATAAAATGCAACTTCTTTGATTTGTTCATTGGTTTTTACACGGATGTCAAATTAGCAATGAAAACCATATGTAAGAAATAGCTATTGTTATTCCCAATTCAATGAAAGTAGAAAAGGAATGGAAAGGAGATAGTTGCCAAAGGAGGGGTAATCTAGTTGACCCCCAAGCCAAAGATTTATGGATGTAGCTTTCAGAAGTAGTTTTTATTCTTGGAGTTGATGGAGAACAAGACCTTGGTTTACTCTAATTAAGCTAAAACAAATCAAAATTAATTGCTGGACTGATAATTGATAATGACCTTGTGGCTTAAAATAGTGGTTGCTGGAACCTGACCCAGAGCTTTGTTAAAGTAGATTGGCTATATTGCTCCTTAGTTGTAAGAAAATACCCAGTATTTATTGGGAATATGCAACATAATGAGAAACGGGAATTAGATTTTATTCATGGTTACAGTTATTCAACTTCAGTGCATGAATTTCATTTGAGTGCTAAAATTCCGGAAAAGAGATTATTGGTTTAGTGGGGAAAAAAAAAAATTCTAAGTACTATTCCCACAACAGCTGGGAGACTTTGAATGATGCCGTTCATGAAAATGTTTTCATTGGTCTGCAAGCTCCTCGCAGCTGAAGGATGCAGGGCCTGGGGGCAGAGACATCCAGCACCCACCACCCCTCTGTGTGTCTTGTTTTAGGAGGACACTTGCTTCTCCTGACTGTCCTCTCAGCTTTTGGAAAGGAGAAGCTGCTAGATTTGGATGCTCTTGTATTTGGCATCTTCCAACATACTACAAATGACTCCTCCTAAATCAAGCAATTCGATTTTGTCTTTGTTTTTTTTTTTAAAGATCTATCTATTTATGCACACAAGAACTGGGGCACAGGCCAGAGGTGTGTGGGCTGAGAGGATTCACCAGAGACAGAGCAGGGAGCAGAACAGGCAGGAAAGGTCTGCTGCACCATGTGGGTCCCCTCCCTGGCCGGCAGCAGGGATCAAACTCATGCTGCAGTGGCTGTGGTTTGCTTCATAGTGCATTGCTTAACACACTGCTCTACCAAGGAGGCCCCAGCAATCCCATTTTGTTTAACATTCCCTAAAACTGAGTTTTTTGAAGGCAATGATAGAAAATCAAGTTGATATTTTTAATGACTCACATCTAGAAAAGAATTATAAATCATATTGTAGACAACATATATGATACAATTTAAAAATAATAAATTTCATATTGTAGTTACTCTGCATATCAAAAATGATTTTTTTGCCTATGTTCTACTGTTATCATAATCTTAAAAAATAAAGGCTCTTCCCCTCAAGAAAGGATTATTTTACTCCAAGGTCATTAAATGGGCTTTTTCTCTTTAAGGAGAAGCTGGTAATGGTAGATGGTATTAGATAAAGCACACCATTCTGCACGGTAAAATTGGCAACCCAATGCTTTTGTTTTTAAAAGTCTTAGAATATCAAAGCTGTCTTATGCCATAGAAAATCTAAACTCAGGGTAACTTCCCTTAAAAATAAGAAAAGTTTTTCAAGAAACTAGATAAAAGATCACTACTTGTCTTTTTCTTCCTCTCGCCCTCTATTTTCTCCTCTCCTTGTTCCCCATGATAAAGTGAGCATCTATGAACAAAATTAGCTAAAGGGGCCTCCCTGGTGTCACAGTGGGTTAAGCAACACACTGTGAAGCAAACTGTGAGGCACACTGTGAAGCCACTACAGCACAAGTTCAATCCCTGCCACCTATCCGCCAGCCAGGGAGGGGACCCACATGGCGCAGCAGACCTCTCCTGTCTCACCAGCCCTCGAGGCCCTGCCTCGCCCACCTGCTACTCCCCTCAGCAGTGTATTTCAATCTGCCTGTTCTGTTCCCCACTTTGTTTCAGGCGGATCTTCTCATGCCCCCTCCATGCCTCTGGCCTGTACTCCAGTTCTTGTATGCATAAATAAATCTTAAAAAAAAAAAAAAAAACAGGGAAAAAAAACAAAATTAGCTATAGAATCTGCTATATAATTGGTTTTCCCTCGTGTTAATTTATTTTGTGCAATTAAACCAGAACTCTTCAAAATCCAGGCCCTATACCTTCCCTATGTATTAGATATAAACTTAGTACAAGAAAGGGGGTGGGAAGGGATTCTCTAATGCAGTTACACTGTCCATTTGGATTTGGTTTCCAAGGGCAGCATCTGAGTCATTGGCTACGTACTAGACAAATTATACCCACAGCCCTTCTGAATATCAGATGAAAATTATGAACAGAAACTTCAGAATTTACGTGCCAAACTAATCAGATGGGGGAGGGGGGCGCTGTTTCCTAGTGCTACTTTTAGTTTTATTATTTTGCACTAAAATTTTAATAGCAGCATTTTAAGAGAGGCTCAGAGTTTTGGTGACACTGCAAAAATTTTTATGAAGCTTCACAATTCACCCCATAGGCCTCAGATCGTGTAGTCAAAAATACCTCCGGGATGAGATTATTCAAAACATCATCAGAAACTCCCCAAATCAGTGTTATCTGGGAATCCACATTGTCTTTTGTCTACTGAAAAGAAGAAAATGTCTTTATGAACTTCCATGATAGCAGACAAGGCCCTTCTCCAAACGAAGGAAGGCCCTTACTGCACTTGCTGCTGGCAGGTCACATTTCACTGGTCAGCTGTTTTCAAATCAAATACTCCTTTGACTTCCCTGTGGCTTTGCTGGGATGAGAAGACCCACGCGCGGGTTTACTAGCAGATGTGCGTTCCGTGAAGACCTTGAGCAGCACGTCCCTGGACATGTGGGCCACAGATGACTCAGCCTAGGGTGTACCCACCCTCCCCAGGGCCGCTTCCCAAGGCGCTGCTCGGATAGCCTTGTTTGCTTCCTTGCTGCCCCTGCGCCCTGCCCGAGACTGCGCACAGCAGTGAGAGAGGAAAGAAAACTGCCCTGGCAGAGCTGGACTCTCCGCTGGAAGGAGAGATGTGTCCTCATGGACGTCCATTGTCTGGAGCCCATTGTCTGGAGTGACAGATAGGAGCGAGTCTGGAATCTCGAGGTCTCTGCCAGCTCCCAGCAGCTTTCCTCAAAGGCTTTCTGGGTTTCACAAACTTGTTTTCACTGAGAATGGCAATGCCCAAAGGGCCCTTGAAAAAGCAGAACAAAGCCTTTGAACTTCAAATGAGGTGGCTGGATGTGGTGCTTTGCACTGTGTCTGTGACACACATCAGAGCAGGAACTTGAGGACTCGCCTATGAAGAGCAGCCTCAGCTGCATGAGACGCCCCCTGCCACTAGCTAGCAGCCTGCTCCAGCTGACTGCTTGCTAGGAGGCCTAGCTGATTCTTCTCAAGAAATCAAGCCAGAGAAGCAAAGAAGGGGTTTCTAGGTGGCCCCAGCATTTGGTTTTCAGGGTTTTTTTTTTAAAGATTTATTATGCGTACAAGAACTGGGGTGTAGGCCAGAGGTGTGGGGGTTGAAAGGATCCACCAGAGACAGAGTGGGGAGCAGAACAGGCTGATGGACTGAAACACACTGCCCAGGCGAGCAGCGGGCGAGGCAGGAGAGGTCTGCTGTGCCATGTGGGTCCCCTCCCTGGCCGGGGATCGAACTTGTGCTGCAGTGGCTGTGGATGCTTCATAGAGCAGTGCTTAAAACCCCATGTGCCACCAGGGAGGCCCCTGGCCCCAGCATTTGTATCTAAGGAGAGGAAAGTTCTGTCATGTCCAGCTACCCTAACTGCCTTCTTGAATTCACCTGTGGTTACAGCAATCGTTGAATAAATTCTAGCAGCTCAGTAAAGGCCATTCTTTACTTTCAGAACCAGCAGAACCTGTGATGGCAGTGCGTCTCCTAAAACTCAGTAATTCAGCTCAGACAGGACTGCATTACTAACACAGTTGTCAGGGATGAAAAATTTGTGATTTAGAATTTCAAAATCAAGTGTCATTCACATCCAGTATGAACGTGAAAAGTGCCAATTCCTGTTTTGGGTACTCTGTGTGTATTAACGCACTGTGTCTTCAAAACTCTCTAAGGTTGGCCCGTTTATTGTCTCCTTTTACAGATGAGCAAAGTGAGGCACAGAGAGGTTTGGCAACTGGTCCAAAGCCACACAGCTGGTGGGATAGAGCAGAGATTAGAATCTAAACATCCTGCCTCCAAAGCCCACATCTTTTTGTTTTCCTTAAGATTTATTTATGCATACAGGAACTGGGGTAAGGACAGAGGTGTGGTGAGAGGATTCACTGACGACAGTGGGGAACAGAACAGGCAGATTAACTGAAATACACTGCCGAGGAAGGCAGGAGAGATCTGCTGTGCCATGTGGGTCCCCTCCCTGGCTGGGGATCAAACTGGCACTGCAGAGGCTGCAGAAGCCCCACAGTGCAGTGCTCAACCCCTTGTACCACCAGGGAGGCCCAAGTTTTTCTCTTTTTTTAAAGATTCATTTATGCATACAAGAACTGGGGTACAGGTCAGGGGTGTGAGGGGGAGTGAGAAGATTCCCCAGAGACAGAGTGGGGTGCAGAACAGGCAAATGGACTGAAACACACTGCTGAGGGGATGCCATGGCGAGGCAGGAGGGGTCTGCTGCGCCATGTGGGTCCCCTCCCTGACCGGGGATCGAACTCATGCTGCAGTGGCTGCGGATGCTTCACAGTGTGGTGCTTAGACCCTTGCACCAGCAGGGAGGCTCTGAGTGGTCCTTTCTGTTGCAGGGTTCTCCAGAGGGAAAACCAAGTGGTTCCCCGAGCAGGACACTTAGGCTTGGGTGTTTGGCCAGAGAGCGAGGTGGCAGTGGGGTCTCTGCCCAGGTTCCAGTGAATTCTGTAAATTTCCTGAGTTTGTGGTTGAAACAGGTCTCCCTGGACCAGCGGTTTGACATTTCCCCCTGTGGTGTTCTATTCACGTTTCCACGATCAGCATGTCAGACTGAATGTACATTGTGGTCTAAGGATTTAAAAGATTTATAATGGAGTCTTTAAAATTTACTTAAGGTATATGTACTTCCCCAAGCAATAACAAATATTATTATAAATGGCCATATTAAAGTAACCTAGGCATTTCTGATTTGTAAGAACGTTAACATTAATCTGAAGGCAGTTTCAGTTTCAAAATGAAAACATGACTTTGCCTGACCGCAGATTTCGAGCGGGTTAGTCAACAGTGAAGGAGCCTCAGGTGGCCGCTCTTTTTCTTTGAGAAAGTCCGTTTTCTCTAAGTTTAGAAAAAGCAACACTAGAAGGAAAGGTCTCCAGAAAAAATCAACCATAGTTGTACCTGGATATTTTTCTTAGAGAAGGAAAATGTTTTCATGTAGGAAAGGTCAAAAATGCTGGTAGTAGGTTTTTTTATATTTTTTGTTATTTTTTCACAAGCTAAGTGGTGACTACACAGATTCACTTTTTTTAAAAAAAAAGATTTATTTATGCATATAAGAACTGGGGTATAGGCCAGAGGTGCCGGGGTGAGATAATTGACCAGAGACAGAGTGGGGAGCAGAACAGGCTGATGGACTGAAAGACACTGCTGAGGGGAGCAGCCGGGAGGCAGGAGAGGTCTGTTGCACCATGAGGGTCCCCTCCCTGGCCGGGGATCAAACTTGTGCCGCAGTGGCTGCAGATGCTTCATAGTGCAGTGCTAGACCCTTGCGCCACCAGGGAAGCCCCAGATTCACTTTCTTTTTCTTTAAACTGCGCTTGTAAATGTATACTCACCTGCAAATATTCCACAAGATTTTAAATATTTCTAAACGCTCACTAGTCACACATCTATACAAGTTTTTCCGTAAGTGTTCTTTAATGAGACATACTATTTTTAGAATTTTTAAAAGAAGAAGAAGCCGTTCCTCCCTCCTCTTCCTCTCCTCAGTCTGTTCCTTAATGAGTAGGCAAGGAGCCTGCTACAAATGCTTTTTTTAAAAAAGATTTATTGATTTATGCATACAAGAACTGGGGTACAAGCTAGAAGTGCAGGCGCAGGGGTGTAAGAGGATTCGCAGGAGACAGAGTGGGGAACAGAACAGGCAGAGCTACTGAAATACACTAGAGGGGAGCAGCAGGAGAGACAGGAGAGGTCTGCTGTGCCATGGGGGTCCCCTCCCTGGCAGGGGATCGAACTCGTACTGTATGGCTACAGATAGCTTCATAGTGCTGCAGCTTCACCCCTTGTGCCACCAGGGAGGACCCCAAACACTTTTCTTCACATAATGTAACAACTACAAAGTGTTGTGCTAAATGACTAACAAGTCAGTCTTGGGGAGAGAAAAATCCCTGACCTGTAGTATTTGTCAGCATGTCTGATGTGAATGCTCCCCTCGTGGCCAGTTACAGACGTGACTTCACACAGGTGGGGAGAGGTGTGTGGTGCTCACCATTATATAGTAATTCCACCAAACAGATGCGATTTTAATGTAAATAACCTCAATAACTGAGATCATAGCCAGTGGAGTGAAATAGTCAAGAACAGATCAGCCTGGTATACTATCCTCCTTGGCTTTAAACTTGATGTAATTATATGTTTATATCATTTAATTTTTAATAGCAGCTATCTCTACTGGCATATAAAATCCCTGAAAATTTAACAGCTCTCACAAGCCAGCACGAGCCCATCCTAACACACAAAGCTTAGAGCTGTCCCCATTGCAAAGGTGAAAGGAAATGGGGAGGTGCATGCAGCCAGCCTGCCCTCTCCCACAACCAGTAGGGCTGCGAATCAGGACCCATCGTGAGCCCAAAAGCCCCCCACGGCACAGCCTGACTGCACGGGAAGACGGTGGCTCCCCATCTTGTTACAGGGCAGGGAGAGGAGCACCCAGAACCAATTGTAACAGGGTGGTCCCAGGAAAAGGGGAAGTTCCAAAATCCTAGTTCCGCCCTAAGTGGGTGGAGCTAAAAAGGAAAAAAGGTTTTCTGCAGAGAAGAGAGGAAGGAAGAAAGGAAAATAGAAAACAGCAAGGAGACCTGGAGGAGGCACGTAAAGCAAAGGAACATGTAAAAAAAACTGTGCTTGTTTTTTAGTCTTAAACTGGTTAAAACAAATGTGAGTAAAAAACCCGTGGAAAGGTAAACAATAGCAGCTTTCATCTTAATTTTACTCTTTTCCTCCCAAATTTGTCTGACTCTTTCTGACCCTTTTCTATAAGTCTCTACTAAAAAGTCCTTTAAATATGTGGCAAGTTTTTAGGCCTTGCTTTAGGCCAATCCTATTTAGCTAAACTTTTACCCTCAAGGAGATGGGTAACTTTAAATGCTTAACTTAATAACTATATTCTTTGTTCTTTCTTTATTATACCCTAGTTGTATTAAAGTTCCTTTCCATTAAAAATTTTATGTGTTTATCTTAATGCAGCAAATAGCAAAACCCATTCAAAAAAAGCAAGCTTAAAAATTCTGGGCGCTCCTCTCCCTGCCCTGTAACAATCTGACCACCCCACTTCCAGCGTAGAAGCCCCAGGGCGATCCACCTGCACTGGGCGATCCACCTGCACTGGGCGATCCACCTGCATGTTCCAGGCCTGAGCTCTGCCTCTTCAAACACTTTCAACTTGACTCTGAAGTGAAGACAGCAGAGCTCAGGTTCTGCCCTGCTGCTGTGGCCACAGGACAGTGTGGGCATGTTGGGGGTCAGTCCCCAAATTGACTGGGCTCTGGAACCAGCTCTGCCGCTGTAAAGGACTGAGTTTCCGTGGGCACCCCAAAAGAACAAAGAATGGATACAGGGATGTAACATTCAAGTAGAGCTTTACGCTGCATGCAGGGGCCGACCGTCCAACTGAGACACGCAGGTCTAGCTGGGGCGATCGACCACGAGGGGAAGAAGGGGTGAGCTTTTATAGCCAATTTCCCGCCATTACATAGGTTGCAGCCAATGAGCTGAGAGATCAAAGCCCGCGCAATGAGCACAGCAAATAGCTTTAAAGAGAGACAAGATTCAAAAATTTTAAACTTACAGGAGATCCATTTTGTGCAGGCTCAGGCTTCTGCCCCGTACCTGGGTGCACATTCTAAGATAACATTGTTCATCCGCCCTGCCCTTAACTGCCCAAGAGCGCCTAAGGTATGTGACCAGCCTACCTGCTAGATAAGGAATTAGGCCTGTAGGTCATTTTTCAAATTTCAGTCAGCTAAGTTTAGACAAACTCTGACTCTAACACCGCCAGAGCCAGGTGAACAGGCCACCGCACTGCAGTTCCCAGTTACTATGAAAGATGGGGGCCTGGGCTGGGTGATTTGATTTCTCTTGATTTCTTCTGCTCTAAGAACCTGTGTTGGCTTCCTGATTACTAAGAACTTTAGAAAAGATGGTGTCGGGGCCTCCCCGGTGGCACAAGTGGTTAAGTCGCAGCACTGTGAAGCATCCACAGCCATTGAAGCACGAGTTCGATCCCTAGCCAGGGAGAGGACCCCCATGGCGCAGCAGACCTCTCCTGCCTCACCCGCTGCTCCCCTCAGCAGTGTACTTCAGTTAATCTTCCTGTTCTGCTCCCCACTCTGTCTCTGGTGAATCCTCTCCCCTCCCGTGACTCTGGCCTGTACCCCAGCTCCTGTGTGCATAAATAAATAACGCTTTAAAATAAATAAACAAACTTTAGAGTTTGAAACTTCAAAAAAGATAAAGTCCTCGTTAACAAGTGAAAGGGAAAAAAGAATGATCCAACATTATGGGGGGAGGGGGTGTTACGGCTGGTGGATTTTTTTTTTTTTTTTTCAAAATTTATGCATACAAGAACTGGGGTACAGGCCAGAGGTGTGGGGGGTGAGAGGTTTCACCAGAGACAGTGGGGAGCAGAACTGATGGATCTAGTGAAACACTGCTGAGGGGAGCAGAGGGAGAGACAGGAGAATCTGTTGCACCACGCAGTCCCCTCTCTGGCCAGGAATCTAACTCATGCTGCAGTGCCTGTGGACAGCCTCATAGTGCAAGGCTTAACCCTTGTGCCACCAGGGAGGCCCCCAGGGCTGATGAATTTTAACCAGCATTCCCAGGCATTTGGATGTCCACATGCGTGTGTTGTCACTGGGAATAAATTTCACAGCTCTGTCTCTGGTACAGCAAGGTTGCCCTGACTTACGGGCGTAGCTTCACGTTCATAACTACCCTTCCCAGAGAGTAGGAGGGAGGGCAGAGGGAAAGAAAGGCTGGCAGAGGTGCTTTGTGAGTTTCATGTTTAATGCTTTTAACATGGTGCCTCATTCTGGCTTCCAGAAAGCACTCAGCAGATAGGAACCAAAAACAGATCGCTGTCCCTAGCTGAACAAACGTACGGGGGGAGGTGGCAGCGGTGGCATGTCACTGTGCTCTTTCAGAGTTGCGTAACAACAAAGAGGTATGTTACCGCTTTACCTAATACAACTGTTAGTCCCATTTTACCAAAAATAAAGGTGAAGTTTAGTTTTATCGGCTTTGCTCAAATCACTTAGTAAGTCACGTGGCTGGGAGTCCCCCTTCTGGCTCCAGGGTCCAAGGTTGTAAATTAAAATGCAAGATGTAAATTTTTTATTCTGCTACATTGCACGTCTGTGTTTATTTTACTATTTAAACTAGTGAACTATTTAAAAAGCTAGTTCGAAGTACCTACAGTGAGAACAATTGATCTTGCTGGAAGAAGCAATGTTTATTCTGTGACTTTGTCCACACTTCATCCCCCAACTCAAGAAGCTCGGCACTATGCTGGTAGCAGTTCTATTTAGAATAATCAAAAGTTCTGGTTCCTTCCTTTTCTCTAAGAGTCTATATTTTGAGGAGTGATTTATAAGAGAGAAAAAAGCCATTTTAAGAGCAGTACAACCAACTTTGCATCTAAAATAAAGGAGCACCTGGCAGTAGGATGCAAGCTGTTCTGTTTTTGCATTGCCATTCCTTTCTTCTTTATAAATCAGCACCTCTTATAACACAGAACCTAAGCACTCAAGGGAAAGCATGTAGTTTTATTACAATTCAGCTTGATACATACAATCCAGTTTATTGATCTAGACTGGATTGCAGAAACCATTCGAGAAATGTGTCATCCATATTCCAAGTAGAAAAGATCTTCAAGCCATTCTAACAATATTGCGATACTGTTTCACTGGGTGTTTCAGCGATTCATAAGATACCAGGAGGTATTAGAATGATCTGTTGGCTTCCAAACTTTCATAGTGTAATGAAGACAAGTACTGAGGAATTTTATAGGCAGCTTGTGAAATGACGTGAGTGAAATGCCATGTTTTAAGTACAGTGGAATCAATTTATGATGAATTATATTAAAACAGTCAAAACACAGTTGAGAGGACTGAGAGGTGTGGGGATATTACTTCTTTGCCTAAGCAGGGACACTGGAATCTGATTTATTGCCTGAACACTTTTACATACTCTGTACACTGGGATTTCCATCAGAATTTTCAAAAATGCTGCGGGCCCAGTCTGCCTGTCAATAATGATACAAAAAATTGTTTGCTCTTCAGGTTATAGGTACCGTTTTATGGATAGTTTGGAATCTTGTTTTATATGAACTTAAGAAATGTCAGATTATGGGCCTCCCTGGTAGCACAGCGGGTTGAGCGCCGCACCATAAAGCATCCGCAGCACAGCAGCACCAGTTCGATCCTCGGCCAGGGAGGGGACCCACATGGTCCCTCTCCTGCCTCCCCGCTGCTCCCCTCAGCAGTGTGTTTCAGTCCGTCTGCCTGTCCTGCTTCCCGCTCTGTCTCTGGTGACTCCTCTCACCTCCCACATTTCTGAACTGTACCCAGCTTGTATACATAAATAAATCTTTAAAAAAAAGAGAGAGAAAGGTCAGATTATACAGTGAGAAAAGAATAGTTGGAATATTGCTAACATCAGATATGTGGAAAGAGTAAGTTCGAAATTTCCAGAATGAAGCTATCGGGAAAAGTCCTTTTTCCGTATGTAAGTAATGAATCACAGCATCAACACATCTTTGGCACTGCTTGTCCTCCATGTACAGCTCTCGCCCGTCTTCTTGAACCTGGGCACATTTATGTAGTCGTTCTGTGAAGCTCTACTGAGATGGGCTTGTCAGTGTATTAGATGCAGTTATGGGGACTTTCCATTCTGCTGGGGAGACAAGACCTTCACTCGGTGAAGAAAATCTTAACATCTAAGCTAACAATACGAGAACCCAGAGGAATACAGAGAAGAATCTGTTTTCTCGTAAGCGGCAATCAGGAGGCAGGAACAATAAACTAGACCAACCTACAGAGAAAAATCCCTCTCTACCTGGTGTAGTTAGAAATCTTTGAACATGGGTGGACGACCTGAGGGGTTCAAAGAGAGAACCCTCCAAAACAGAGACAATCTTACAACTGATATCCCTGTAGAGGGTCCAGATATTATTTGGGTGTATAATTTTCCCAACAAGGGGCCTCCCCGGTGGCACCATGGGTTAAAGTAACTATGAAGCAGACCGCAGCCACTGCAGCACGAGTTCGATCCCTGCTGCCGGCCAGGGAGGGGACCCACATGGTGCAGCAGACCTCTCCTGCCTCGCCCGCTGCTCCCCTCAGCAGTGTATCTCACCTCTAGCCTGAGCCCCAGTGCTTTTATGCATAAATAAATAAATCTTTTTTAAAAATAATAATTTTCCCATCAAGGAGAAAGCCAACGAAAGGAGTAGACTTTAAAAAAAAAAAGACTCAGGGCCTCCCTAGTGGCACAGTGGGTAAGCAATGCACTATGGAGCGGACCCAGCCACTGAAGCACAAGTTCGATTCCTGCCGCCGGCCAGGGAGGGGACCCACAAGGCGCGGCAGACCTCTCTTGCTGTGCCTGCTGCTCCCCTCAGCAGTGTACTTCTGTTGATCTGCCTGTTCTACGACCGCTCTCTGTGGTGAACCTCTCACTCCCCCACACCTCTGGCCTGTACCCCAGTGCTTATATGCATAAATAAATCTTTAAAAAAAAAAGACTCAAAACAGCAAGCTTAAAAGATCATTTCATCATGTGGGAAAAAGGAAGGTGATGTGAGTTTTTGAGATTGGAACTGATGTTTTTTGAACGAGTCCCTCCCCCGAGGTCAAACCCTCCATCAGCCCTCAGGCTGTGGAGAAGACCCATGCACTTACCTTCCCTTGTCGCTGCAGATTCATGACAGATGCCGCCCGCCGAGAGCAGGAGACACTGAAGAAGAAGATTCAGCCAAAGCTCTCGCTGACCCTGTCCAGCTCGGTGACTCGAGGGAATGTGTCCACGCCACCGCGCCACAGCAGTGGAAGCCTTACTCCCCCTGTGACCCCACCCATCACCCCCTCCTCTTCGTTCCGCAGCAGCACCCCAACAGGTGAGTGGCCTGGCCCTACCACCTTCAGGTGGGGGCTGCAGAAGCGCGCGTGTTGTGTGCGTTCGCGTGCGTGCTTCTGTTTCTGTGTGCGAGTGCACGTGCAGGTACACTGGAGGCAGGAGAGGACCTGAGACAGGTTAGTCCCATCTCTGTAGAGCTTGGCTCGGTCACCTGCTATTATTATGGAGGAGACATTTATGCTTTATTGTTCATAAGTGTATGTGATAACCCTTTGCTAGGTATTTTCCCCACGTCTACCATTTGCATGTATGGATGGAGTAGTTTAGTTATCTTGCATTTGCTCCGTGAAACAAGGCTGCCATGGTGGGTTTGCTCCAGGGGATGGAGGAGGGGAGGAAACAAGACTGCCCTGGATTGACTACTGTAGGACCTGATAAGTGACTACATAGAGATCTGTTATATTATTCTCCCTACTTTTTTGCTTGTTTTTAAGTAGTTCCTTGAGAAATGATTCTTAACATAAGCATTTAGAGTGCCCCCTGGGGGCCAGGCACTGAACTGCAGTATGTGCAGAGCTGCTTCGGCCTAGTGGAAGCTGTTGGCATTCCAGGGCCTCAGCAAGGAACGCTGGTCTGCCCCTCCCAAATGTGGATGCAACTGAAGAAAAAAACAGGAGTCAGAGGTGCACATTAAAAGCTAATTTTAACTCGATTACAGAGGGGCACTCAGATGATAACAACTGGGCTTTTTAGCGCATCTTCCCTGAGTTTGACTTATTTACCAAACTGCCCTCTGATTCGTGGGAGGAAACTCAAGGGCACCCTGGGCCCCTTCGCCCAGCACAGAGCTCCCTTCAGTCACTGCTCCTCCACCGCAGGAGTGAGTTCAGAGACCGGAAAGTTCCCTCCTCTTGTTTCCATCTGAGAAGCATGCAATATATTTCTCTTCTCCCGGTAGGGGTATAGACAGGCATCAATCAAATAAATACTCTAGTAAATAGAGCACTGTGTCCATGCTAAGTGCTGCGTAGAGCTCGGTGACATGAGAACATCCAGAGACAAGTTCAACCCAGTCAGACGAGTCAGCCCCAAAGGGCGAGTAGGAGCCAAGAGAGAAGAGCGGCTGGGTGCTTCTCGGTGCCAAGGGGCAGCATTCGGCCAAGACTGGGCGGGTTAGGGAGCCTGCCGGTTCCTAGATCCTGAAGGTAAACCTGCAGGGTGTTCGTTGGATGAGAGCCAGGAGGTCCACAGGGCCGGGGCACTGTGCATCTTATTGCAGAGTCTGGTTGATTTTAAGAGGAAAGAAAAGCCACTTAGAACCACACCTCCACCTTCGTAGCCTCGCTCCCTTGACCTGGGATGAAAGCATTTTCTCTTACAGTTTGTTTTTCTTTCATGCATCTCATCAAGGGAGGTGACGACATTAGAATTGCTCAAAGTTATATGTCAGAACATTATTTTTACAGAACAAATGGTTGGTAGTAAAGGAATCCCCTAATAAGTTTAGGCAAATAATGCGTGAAACAAAGGGAAATTGGCTTCTTCAATGCAGGGCTTTCATACACACTGTTATGCTCCAGGACGAGGGTTTAGTACGTTTCCCAAATTTATCGCTCCCATTATGAAACCTCTTTTTCATGGGGTGCCTTAGGACTCGTGGCTGACAGGGTACCCGGCGCTGCGTCAGGACTGGGCATTTCAAAGACAGGATAGGCCAGGAAGGTGGACAGTTCAGAGAGCCTACTGAGCTTCTCCTGTCACAAAGCACAGCGGTAGCCGCTCTGTTCAAGAGTTGAGTGTGACAGCGTATGTCTGCACCCAGCCACCAAGAGATGTTGGTTCTCCGGGCTAGAGAGTCCAACTGCTTGCTTTAGGATCAGTCAAGTTCCCGCTTCTGTAGAGGGGGAATCGTTTCATATGCATTTGGCGTTTGCTCACTTCTTCAGCGCGGTCACCATATTTGCCTTATACTTGATTCTGTGATGGTTCACTCGCCAGGAGCTTTGTGTAATATTTACCTTGTAAACCCAGAAATGCGTTGAGAGTGTAGTGTCACTTTACAGACCCCTTTCTGGGTATTGCTATGAATATTTATTCATATAAGCTATGAATTACGCGGCCGGTTTTATATGGACTAAATATGGACAGAGTCACAGCTAATGCCAGATAACTATTACTGCTTCAATTAGTAACGGGTACCTTAGAACCCAATGAAAATAAAGACAGTTTAAAAGTGAGAGCTTATTATTTTTCATGTAAGAGTATTTGGAAAAAATGCAATCATTTCCTTTCCTTCAGACATAAAGAAATCTTTCTGACACCTTGCCTATTTTAGCAATTTCCCACTGAGAGAATTAATTTATGTTGTGGTAAAGATGTATCATTTTCACTCTGTCAAGCTCATTGGTAAGTTATTTGCTGTTGAAGAACATTCCATGCTAACATCAAAAATTAGCAGGGGAAATGGTTTGTGAAACCCCTGCCCTGGGCAGTTTTGACTGTGTACATTTTCCAGTGTTCCAAATGTTATTTTACGTGTAGTTAGAGAGATCAGCTTATTTTTCCTATCTAATGTGGTTTCAGTCACTTTCATTACAGGTTATAAATAGTATTCCATGTTTCTACCTCCTAAATTCACTCCTCCAAGTTCCATATTCAAGGTACATTCCTGATCTAGGAGTAACAGTCATCTTGTAGAAAATTTCATTTATAAAATACTCTTTTTTTTATAAATGAATACTCTTAAAAAATACAATGCCTTGCCTACACTTGACTCAGGGATCAGCTTGATCCTAGAGTTTTGAGGATTTCCTAGGTATTCTTGGAGCCAAGATTTATTTTGTCAATTTTTTAAAGATTTGTTATTTACGCATACAAGAGCTGGGGTACAGGCTAGAGGTCGTGGGAGGTGAGAGGATTCACCAGAGACAGAGTGGGGAGCAGAACAGGCAGATGGACTGAAACACACTGCTGAGGGGAGCAGCCGGTGAGGCAGGCGAGGTCTGCTGCACCCTGTGGGTCCCCTCCCTGACCGGGGATCGAACTCATGCTGCAGTGGCTGCAGATGCTTCATGGTGTGGTGCTTAACCCCTTGCACCACCAGGGAGGCCCCTCACATTATCTTGTTAAGTGAAAAACATCAGATTTTAAAATTATATATGCCCTATGACCCTAATTATTCCCCAAAAGTAAACTGTGGTTACCTCACTATGATAGTGCCTGTGGCTTAAGTAATTTTTGCTTCCCTCCTCCATATTTGCCCATTGCCTCTCTCAAAACAGTAGCTCTCAGTCTGACTAAAGACTGAAATCACCTTAGAAAATTTTTAAGCCTTTGCTTGGGCTCCGATTCAGTTGGTGAATGGGACTTGGGCATTGGGAAGTTTTAAAAACTCTCAGAGTAGATAATTCAAACCTGTGACCAGAGTTGGAAAACCAGTTTTCAAATGTGACCCATCCACTTATCACCACTGAGCGTTTCCTTGCTTGGGTCCACTTGGTTCCTCTTGCCTGGAGAAAGGTTACTATAGGCCAGTTGCTGAGGCACCAGAGGTGAGCCCAGTGGGACTGGACAGATGTTCGCTTGTGTCTTAATGGAGAAGCCATGGAAAGTGTTGGCTGGATTTCTGATTATAATAGCATTGCATAGTCTCCCCTGGAAAATATTTGTATATATATTTTGGCCCACTCAGGGGAAAAATTTCAAGTATTAAACCAGAGAAAGGCGCCCGAGGTAATTAAACCAATTTTGGGGGGTTTTTGTTTGGGCTGCCTATTACAACCATGAAGTCACAGATTATATCGATTAAAGCTTAATTTGAGTTTCTACATTGCGTTATTCCACTTCCTACTCGTGTGTCTCCTCTCTCTGGCTTTCTAGTAGATTCTTAACATTCTTCTCCAGCTTTTGCAATAAATTATTTGTATTTATAAGGATTTTGAAATGTTCAGGGGTTATGGATTCACAGTGAATAAAAATGTAAAACATTGATTTTTCTCCTCAGGATAGGAATTACTTTGTGATTAATGACTTACATAGAATTTTGTTTGAATTTAGAAGCTCTGTCTGAATGGGGTTAAGGTGAACAGCACCCCCCTCACCCCCGTGCCTTCATTTTTAGAAAAGAAAATTAACCTAAATCCTTAATAAGGCAGAAAACCTTAGAGAAAGATAACTAAGGGAGGTCTAAACTAACATACCTCTCCCCCCCTACCCCCACCCCACCCAAAAGAAGAGAGAAAAGTAGAAGAAAACCTCAGGGAGAAACCCTGTTTAATGGTAGAAAATGAGAAAAGGTGAACTATTTCATCCTAACTAAATATTGTGACCTACTTGGGCATTCTAGAAGCCGTGGTTTTGTATTTCTAACAAGTTTTGCCCTAAAGAGTTGAAATCTGGATGACTCCTAAGGACCATCTTCTATTGTCTTTATATTTTTTAAAAGATTTATTTTTATTGATTTATGCATACAAGAGTTGAGGTACAGGCCAGAGGTGCAGGGAAGTGAGAGGAGTCACCAGAGACAGAGTGGAGAGCAGAACAGGTGGATCCACTGAAATACACTGCTGAGGGGAGCAGCGGGTGAGACAGGAGAGGTCTGCTGGGCCATCTCCCTGGCTGGGGATCAGGCCAGGATTGTGCTGCAGTAGCTGCCTATGACTTCATAGTGCTGAGATTTAAAATCCCTTGTGCCACCAGGGAGGCCCTATAGTCTTTCTGTTTTTAAAAATGGCCTCGGTTGCTATTTCCCTTTTCAGAAAAATGTGCTGTCCAGTAAGTAGCTGGAGCAGCAAAGACGTATGACCTGCCTGCCGGCATAGTCAGGGCGGCCAGTATACTTTCCCGGGCCTGTGGTTTGCTTGTTTATCTGCTACTGTGTTCTAATCATTCTCCTTCCATCTTTCTTGCTCTCCTTGCAAAGCCTTTATCCTGCTTCTGAGCATCCAGCTCCAGTCTTATGGCCAATTCCCCTTCCGTCCCCATCATCTCACCTGACTACTTGTTTTAATTGCCTCTTGCTCCTCGTTGGTAGAATAAAGGATGGCAACAGAGAAGTAGTATTTTATTACTATTCCACAACCACAACCCATATGAGACCTTGCCAGACAAAACAGTCTCTTGACTTGAAGAAAACAATGACATTGATGGTGATCCGTAATGGAGATGAGATCTTTAATAGCACTTTCTATTACATAGGAACATTCACATTCACCATCCTTGACCCCACTTGAAAGACAAAAGAAACTGAGACTCCTTTAATAGCACACCCAACTTGAGGTGGCTGCTAAATGGAGTAACCATTGTTGTCCCCAGTGCCAAGATTGGACATCTTTCCATTTGACAGAATTGATTAAGCATTTACTTTGTCATAGGCACTGTGCCTGGTATGAGGTATGCAAAGAAGCACAAGGAATTGTAAATTAGTTTACATATTTTAGAAGAAACAGGTTATACACTATATTGGACAGACACTTTCAACAAAAAGGATTATTTATGTATACAAGAGCTGGGGTACAGGCCAGAGGTATGGGGGATGAGAGTATTTGCCAGGAATAGAGCAGGGAGCAGAATAGGCAGATAGACTGAAACACACTGCTGAGGGGAGCAGCAGGCGAGGCAGGAGAGGTCTGCTGTGCCATGTGGGTCCCCTCCCTGGCCAGGGCTCGAACTCGTGCTGCAGTGACTGTGGATGCTTCGTAGTGTTGTGCTTAACCCACTGCGCCCCCAGGGAGGCCCCAGATTCCTCATTTGTATGCTGGAGGCAATCCCATCCCATGTAAGAACTGATGAAATCTTAATTTCCCCATCTTAATGGGGATGAAAACAGCTGCTTGTGGTAACACACCCCTACTTAAACTGCCAGTGGAGGGGGACAACAGCTTGAGGAATGCCCACTCTGCCCTCCGGACTCTCTGCTTTAGTGACTACGCCAACGTGTTGAGACCATTGGTCTCCAGTGGTGGACATGGCAGATGTTGTCACCTAGCGAGGGCTTCTAGAAGTAGCCGTAAAGTATGTTCAGAACTAAGAAACCATTTCTTGTTCTTGACTGAATCCTGCCCTTGGGGTAGACGGCATGTCCCCAGCCCTGGCCGCTCCTGCGTGTTTGTCTTTGGTCTCCACTAACCTCAGAGAAGGCAGGTTCCAGGAATAGCAAATACAGGTGGTACTTGCTAATGGCCTGCTCTGGGTATGGCACGTTTTCTGGAGGAAGAAGGGGGTCATATCTACAAACAAAAATAGCACTCTTTGTTATCATTAACACAGGCGCTTTTAAGATAGCCAGTTTATGACCAGGGACGGTGGAAGCAGAGTTAGCGGGCTTACAAATTTGTATGTCCTGTTTTGTTGTTTTAAAAATATCTGTACTAACCCTTTCAGTGTGGAAATGCAAAGCACTAGGCAAATAGAATGGTGAGTGCTTCTAACATATGTGCACGCAGTCCTGCACCAATTAATACCTTTTTTTTTTAAGATTCATTTTATTTATGCATACAAGAGCTGGGGCACAGGCCAGAGGTGCAGGGGGGTGAGAGGATTCACCAGAGACAGAGTGGGGAGCAGAACAGACAGACTGACTGAAACACACTGCTGAGGGGAGCAGCAGGCGAAGCAGGTGAGGTCTGCTGCGCCATGTGGGTCACCCCCCTGGCCAGTGGCAGGGATCGAACTCGTGCTTGCAGTGGCTGTGGTTTGCTTCATAGTGCGTTGCCTAACCCACTGCGCCGCTTGGAAGGCCCTCGGTTAATACCTTTCCAAGAAATGTTCGTTGTGTGAACATCACAGTGTCATTACACATCCCTCGATGGTGATTCTCCTGGCACAGCCTGGTGGGCCCACCTTTGCATCTGAGGTCCTTCCTTGAGGGAAACGCCCGTAGGTAATGTGTGACCACTTTCTATACTCACTGGGTGTGCCCATGTAGACCTGACCACCATCACAGTTGGGGTGGAGGCTTTGTTCACCCACTTTGAGGTTTTTATATTTCCGTTGCCTTTATGATGTGGAAACACTGAGCATCTCACAGATAAGATCATTGACGTCACAGATCAGGTGAAAGGCATCTGAAGGTCTTCAGGGCTGGGTGTTTGGACTCCAGCATCTCAGAAACTTCCTGTGAAGAACTGAGTGTGTCCCCACAACTGCTATGAGAGGAGATGGCATGATACGCTGTTCCTCCCAGCTCCGGAGGGTGAGACCTACAGAAGTTAGAGGTGTCTGCAGAGTCCAAACCCAAAGGGGTGCTGACCGACACACTCGAGATATTTACCAAAAGGAATGAAAACATTTGTCTACAAAAGACGGGTGTAAGGATGTACAGAGCTGCTTTATTAGGATTAGGTCATCCATGTGAAGGTATATGGATAAAGAAATTGTCAGGCCTCCCTGGTGGTGCAGTGGGTTAAGCAACGCACTATGAAGCATCTGCAGCCACTGCAGCACTAGTTCGATCCCTGCTACCGGCCAGGGAGGGGACCCACATGGTGCAGCAGACCTCTCCTGCCTCGCCCGCTGCTCCCCTCAGCAGTGTGTTTTGGTTGATCTGCCTGTTCTGCTCCCCATGCTGTCTCTGGTAGATCTTCTCACCTCCTCCCACACCGCTGACCTATACCCCAGTTCTTGTGTGCATAAATAAATCTTTTTTTTAAAAAAAGAACATTTTCGTCTAGCCACACAATGGAATGCTCTATAGCAATAAAGAGGAACAGAGTAGTGATAGCCAAAAACAGGGATAAATGTCAGAGCATCGCTAAACAAAACAAGCCAGACACAAGGGTACATGTGGAATTCAAGCAAAGGCAAACTGATCTGTAATGGCAGAAGTCAGAGCAGCAGGTGACTTGGGAAGTAGGAGGAAGGGCACATCAACAAGAGAACTTTCTGGAATGGTGGCTATATGCCTTATGTTGATTGAATGTTGTTTATACATACTGACTGAATTATACTTAAGGATCTGGCATTATACTGTATATGTTTTACCTTGGTTAATAGGAAATTGGGGCCTCCCTGGTGGCGCAGTGGGTTGGGCAACGCACTATGAAGCAAACCGCAGCCACTGCAAGCACGAGTTCGATCCCTGCTGCCAGCCAGGGAGGGGGCCCTTATGGTGCGGCAGACCTCTCCTGTCTCGCCGGCTGCTCCCCTCAGCAGTGTACTTCAGTTGATATGCCTGTTCTGCTCCCCGCTCTCTGTGGTGAATCCTCTCACCCCCTCCCACACCTCTGGCCTGTACCCCAGTTCTTGTATGCATAAATAAATAGATCTTTAAAAAAAAAAAAAAAAGGAAATTGGTGGCCCTAGCAGAAATGATGAACAGGACCCTGTAACTTCACCCCACTGCTTGAAAGACCAAATCCATCTCCTCTGTTGTAAACAATTCAGTTGAGAACAAAGGGAGTAAATACAGGTAGTAGGTTAAGCTAGAAAAGTCTCTGGAATTTCCTCTTCCTTGAAGAAAAATAGTAAGCAGAATCCTTTATTCTCAGCTCTCTTAACTTAGAAACACTGAAGAAACAGTAGGATAGCCAAGTAAAACCATTCAAACCCATGTTAATAGAGTTTAAAAAAAAAAAAAGGTGGGAGGAAAGGGAATGACAAAGAGCTAGTTGCTAAACACTTGGTCCTAGGACTCAGAATTTAATAACTAAAAATGTCTCTGTGGTAGAAAATTATAGAAATACTCAAAATATCTTGCTTTTTGTGAGATATCATGCTTTGGTGTAATGAGAAGTTTACAGAAGAGAAAGTTAGAGCTGCTCAGGTCCAGCCTATGTTGAAACTACATACAAATTCACGTTTGTGTAATAGGCAGTCACTTAATAGCTTGTTTGCAGATTTAATATCCGTGTTAACAGAATGGTATCAATAATTTATCTTCTAATAAAAATATCTCAGGGCCTACCAGTTTAACCACTATTCTGTGGCCATTAAAAAGAAATTTAATGTTCAATGAAAGTGATACCATTCCATGACTGACTATTTATATCTAGTTGTAAACCTAAATTCCATCTCTACTATTAATTATGTTATTGTTTAATCAAAGTCAGAAATAATGTGTCCACTGTCAAGAATTCCACTAGCACTCTCAAAGGTCTTGACAGTCATATTTCACCTGGTACTGGAAGAAGTTTGTGGCAAGGTTTTGGCCTTAGATTGGTATCTCTCTTTCTTTGTCTCGGCAGGGGACTGTGCACCAGCCAAAAATGTATCAAGAAAGATGACAAGATAAAGTTATTTTATTTTTTTTACAGATTTATTTATTTATGCATACAAGCACTGGGGTACAGGCCAGAGGTGTGGAGGGTGAGAGAATCCACCAGAGACAGCAGGGAGCAGAACAGGCAGATCAACTGAAGTACACTGCTGAGGGGAGCAGCGGGCACAGCAGGAGAGGTCTGCCGCGCCATGTGGGTTCCCTCCCCGGCCGGCAGCAGGGATCGAACTCGTGCTGCAGTGGCTGCGGTTTGCTTCATAGTGTGTTGCTTAACCCATTGCGCCACCAGGGAGGCCCCGACCCCAATAAAGTTATTTTAAAGGGCACACACTAAGGTTATATTCCTCACCTTTCCCCTGAAAAAGAACGCGGTCTCTTTAGACCAAGAGCCTCACACGTGTGCCAGCGCCCATCAGGTACACTTCTTAGCAATTTTCCTTTGGAAGCAAATCTCCAGAACCAAAATATGAGTGCTCAAGAGACCAGCTTGGAAAACGGTGCAGATTCCACAGAAAGAAACAAACACCACTCAGTCTCCAAAGCACCTCCTGAGAAGGTGATGTAGATTTAACACCTGATGAACTCAGAGACCCAGCAAATGTGTACATCCTCCCAGAAAACCCTTTCTTTTTCCCTCCCAGCATATTAAAATCAGAGAAGTGCTTTCATCTTTTTGGGTATCACGGCAGTGAACTTATTTAATGTCTTTTCCATGTGGGTCTAGTTTTAACAATAAAATGTTCCCCAGGCACACCCAGCTGCACAGCATTAAAGAAAGAATGCAGAAAAATGAGAACACTTCAAGCTAATTTGTTCTTGGTAAAAAGATAATCAAGGTCCAGAATCTCCCTCCTCCTGTTCCAGGGCTTTGTTCAGACTTCTTGGAAATGCACTAAAAAGGAAGTGGTATTTGACAGGAAGGGACAGCCTTAGGCTGCAGAAAGCTCTCAGATGCCAGGAACAGGAGGTCGCTGTTTGTCCACCTCTAACATCTTAATGCGAAACTTACACAGTTCCTTCTTGGCAAGCTGGATGCTGGTGTTGGTTTATGTTCATCAAACCAGCAACAAGTTGGCTTCATCTTATCAGGTCAAAGATGTGTTCTGTACTTCACTGGCTGAATAAGTAATTTTTTTTTTTTTGACTTGCCAGTTCAGGCTCCCTTTGGTATGGAAGCACGTGTAGAAAATCATCCATGAGAAACTGAATTTGGTTGGAGAACAAAACCACCATTATATCCTGTGCTTTCCACTTTGAGGCTGAAAAGACAGCCAAGGTGCCCCAGATGCTTACAGACCCAAGAATGAGGTGCTCTCAGGGACACTGCTCTCCTCTGGTCAATGTACTTTTGAATAAAAATGCAAACAAATAGCCACACGCAATCAGTTGATTTGAACAAAGTAACTAAAGAGCAACTGCCGTTGTAAGTCAGCTAAGACGTCTCCCTGCATCCTGGATGATAGATGATATATTTTTCAGTGTTACCATAATTTTTAAAGAAAAAAATAAAAATGAGTCAGATTTCTATAAAGCACATAATGAAAATGAAGTGGTCTATGTGACATAGGTTGTGTAACTATAGTTAAAATTCTGCTCACAATGTTTGACTTAAAAATAGTCGCATGGGCCTCCCTGGTGGTGCTGTGGGTTGAGCGCCGCACTGTGAAGCATCCGTGACACAGCGGCGTTAGTTCAATCCCCAGCCAGGGAGGGGACCCACATGGCACAGCAGACTTCTCCGACCTTGCCCGCTGCTCCCCTCAGCAGTGTGTTTCATGAAGTCAGTCTGCCTGTTCTGCTCCCCACTCTGTCTCTGGTGAATCCTCTCACCTCCCGCGACTTGGCCTGTAACACAACTCTTGTATGCATAAATAAATCTTAAAAAAAAATTAAAAATAGTTGCATAGAGGGGATCTCCCTGGTAGCACAAGAGGTTAAGGTGCAGCACTGTGAACCTGTCCACAGCCAAGTTCGATCCCCAACCAGGGAGGGGACCCCCATGGCGCAGCAGACCTCTCCTGCCTCGCCCGCTGCTCCCCTCAGCAGTGTATTTCAGTCCATCTGCCTGTTCTGTTCCCCTCTCTGTGTCTGGTGAATCTTCTCCCCATATCTGGCCTGTACTCCAGGTCTTATATGCATAAATAAAAATCTTTTTTAAAAAGTTGCATAGAATCTTAAACTCAAGGAATGGAAATGACCTTACGTGCTTTTCCACTGGCTATCATTTTCCAGTTCCTGTCCACCAGGCAGAACTGTACGGTTCTAGACTGACTATCTGAATATCTAGACAGAATCTCAGTGCGCTATCAGTTAAGGAGACCAATCCCAGGCAGTCACTTTCATAGGCTATTTGAGGACATGGTTATTACCCTATATCTTGGACAGGTCCCAAAGAGCCCCCTTAAATGGCCACTGTCTAATATTATAAAATTCTAGCCCATTTTTGTGTTCAAAGTCTCCCTAAAATTCACCTTGATAAAGTTAATTTTGACAAAGCACTTAGATGTGATGCATAGTATTTTAGTGCCATTTAAAGTCCTGGAAAAAAGTGTTTGATTAATGCCACTTGGTTTCAGTAAAATAAGTGTGTGTGAGTTAGAATCTTATGCCTTGTACTTAGAAAATTATTTTGTGAAGATAAGCAAACTTGACAGATGATTACATTCAGAAAGCAAAAATTAAAATGTTGCAGCTCAGCTGTGAGAGGCTCAGCTGCTGGGGCTGGGGGGGGCCTGGTGCCTCAGGTGACTGAGCTGCTGGGACAGGGCACTGCAGCCTGCAGGGGTTCTTGTCTGCAAGACGAGTAAGCCCCATTTGAAAACTAAATCCACAACACTGCAATTATTAAGTGGCTATAAATATAAAAATTGGTGTTTTTTTAATCAAAGAAAAATCTGTTTCTGGAATAACTGTCATAAATAGGCATTACAGAAACACAGATATACTTTGGTAATAAGACGTGGTACTTGGCAGGCAAATTGCAAATTGAAAGTTCAGTGGAATCTAGTGACTACATCCATAATTAATCCATAGGCCCATGTTTCCTAAAGTAAATAATCTTCCAAAAGGACTTTTCTCTCTTCTTCCCAACAAAGACCTGTTTCCTGGCATCGTCAAAAGAGGGCACTTTGCCAAGACTGGAAAGCTTGTCCTTCGCTAGGTAGCATCTCTTTAGCTAAGGCGAGAAATGTGACGTGCTGACAAGCGTCGTCATTTTAGTTTGGTTGAACAAAGAGGGAAAATTGAAAAATGAATTAGTCTATATGTAAACTTGAAAGTAGCTTCATTTTCCTGGAAGTTGTGCCTCTTAAAATTAGCATCTTGGGGGGGGGCCCAGCCAGGGAGGGAACCCACGTGGCACAGCAGACCTCTCCTGCCTCGTCCGCTGCTCCCTTCAGCAGTGGATTTCTGTTGATTTGCTGTTCTGCTCCCCCATTCTGGCTCTGGTGAACCCTCTCACCTCCCGTGACTCTGGCCTGTATCCCAGCTCTTGTATGCATAAATAGTCTTTAAAAAAACAAACATCTGAGGGCCTCCTTGATGGTGCAGTGGGTTAAAGTACAGCTCTGTGAAGCAAACCACAGCCACTGCAGCATGAGTTCCATCCCTCCTGCCTCCAGCCAGGGAGGCCCACATGGCGCAGCAGACCTCTCCTGCCTTGCCTGCTGCTCCCCTCAGCAGTGTATTTCAGTAGATCTGCATGTTCTGTCCCCCACTCTGTCTCTGGTGAATCCTCTCACCCCTGCACTTCTGGCCTGTACCCCAGTGCTTGAATGCATAAATAAGTATTTTTTTAAGAAATAGCGCCTCATGGTATCCTAGAGCCTCTTTTTCATTTGTCTGTATTTTCTATTACAAAATTGTTGGCAAGGAAACAGGACTGAAAGGGAGTGGATATCTTCTGCAAATACTTGGCCTCTTTCGTCATCTTCCAGAAGGTGGCAATTTGTGGCTCTTCAGAGTGATACCAGGTTCTTCTCTGAAAAGTGTTCTGAGCAGCCAGAATCTATTAACCCACTGAATTCCATTGTTACTTAGGTGTCCAGCTAATAGTGCCCAGTTGATTCTTCTCACTGACAAAGACACTGAACAGAACAGGTCTGCGTGCTGCAGCTTTGCAGCCTCTAGCGAGGGACTCAGGACCCTCTCTGTTCAGGAAGCTCACCAGCGCGAGCTCCTGCCCTTGACGTTCACTCAGGTGACCAGAGTGTGACGGCTACTAAGTCCAAGGTCATGAGTTTTAATTCCTTTCTGGCCCAGTTCACTTGTTCCATGCCAGGACCTTGAACTAGGCCTAGTCGGATGTCATGTGACAACATGGTCCCTTGAAATCTTTCAGCAGTGGCACGGTAGAGATAAGGTGACCCACACAGAGCAGATGGGGCTCTCAAAGATTGGCCTTGCCTTCCAGCTTGGCCCAGGGGATCAAGGTCAGTGTGGAAATACCAGTATTCCAAAATAACACAAAGCACATGCCTCTGGGGCGCTCTGGCCTTTGCTTACTGACACCCTCAGTTCAGGGTTCAGGCCCAGTCTCCCAGCCGGGAGTGGGGCCCAGGCTGCAGCGGCTGCGCTGAGTCCCGCCCCTGGGCCACCACGGGCTGGTGTCTCACGAAGCCGCATAAGGAACTTCGCAGACGTGCAGGCAAGCCGGCGAGGAGAGGCAGATTTGTTCAGAGAGGAAAAGTTTGAAGAGAAAAGGAACAGAGAGGGGGACTGCCAGGCCAGTGGAACCAGGCCAGCAAGGGGCAAGCGAGCCGGAGTGGAGTCGGGACGCGGGGGCTGTATACCTTCTTTCCCTGATTATTCTAGAGCTCCACCAGTGTCTTTGTGATTGGTTAGTTCTTGGTGGTCTCACTTAATCTACTCCCAAGCCTGTGGAAGCTTCTGTTAAAAAAAAATTTACATCATGTAAGTCTTTCTGATTTACATCCATTATCTCTCCTTTGCTTTTTTTTTTTTCTTTATATATTTGACATCAATTGAGGTCCCCATGGATTTTCCACCACCATTCCACCCGTGCACCATCACCTCAGTCCCTTGTGCTCTTTCTGCCCTCAGCCCCCTCCTTCCCGCCTCCCCACAAAATGTTTCCAATTTGTCCTTTTTGTTTTTGTTGTGTTGTAGGTTTTTTTTTTATGGTTATTATTCTTTTCGTTGGTCCCTTATTTGGTTCCCTTATATTCCTCCTAAAACTGAAACTACCTCATATTTTTCTTTTTCCTTCTGACTTAACTTCATCGAGCATCATCTCTTCTAGCTCCACCCATGTTTCTACAAATGACTCTAGTTTATCTTTTTTGATTGCTGAATAGTATTCCATCATGTATATATACCACATCTCCTTGATCCCTACTGTAAAGAGTGCTGCAATAAACATAGGGGTGCCGGTATTCTTTTGAATCAGAGTTTTTGTGTCTTTTGGGTATATTCCTAGGAGTGCGATTGCTGCATCATTTGTTTCTAGTCCTAGGGTGTTAGTTCCCTTTAGAATTTTGTATTTCCCAACTCCAGATTTTCTCTTACCCCTTTTATTGCCCTTAATTCTGAAGCTTAACCTTTCCTGAAAATGCCTAAGCATCCTGGCCTACTTGACTGAGGCCTCGTTGTTTTGTGGCAGGGCAGCAAGTATTGCTGTAACATGTTCATCTTCATGGTCTTCTGTGTGCACAAAAATGTCTTTGAGGGCCTCCCCAGTGGCGCAGTGGGTTAAGCAATGCACTATGAAGCAAACCACAGCCACTGCAGCACGAGTTCGATCCCTGCTGCCGGCCAGGGAGGGGACCCACATGGCGCGGCAGACCTCTCCTGCTGTGCCCGCTGCTCCCCTCAGCAGTGTGTTTAAGTGGATCTGCCTGTTCTGCTCCCTGCTCTCTGTGGTGAATCCTCTCACCCCCCTCCCCACACCTCTGGCCTGTACCCCAATGCTTGTATGCATAAATAAATAAATCTTTAAAAAAAATGTCTTTGAAATAGCAACCAAATGTGAGACTGACAAAGATAAACTAGTGAAAATATCATATGCCTCATGAGCCCTCAGACCATTTAGGACTTGTCCAGCAGGACAGGATTTCAGGAACTTGGATGGAAGGGAGCCTGTTCCACTAACAGATCAGTGTTAAGTGACAGAGTGATCCCTTCCCCTCTGCCTTGTGGGATAGAGTGTGTGGGAGCGTGAGAGATGGTGCAGTGACTTTGTTATGTAAGTTGTCATTTCTTTTTTTAAAAAATAAGATTTATTTATGCACACAAGAGCTGGGGTACAGGCCAGAGTCACAGAGGTGAGAGGATTCACCAGAGACAGAGCGGGGAGCAGAACAGGCAGATGGACTGAAACACACTGCTGAGGGGAGCAGCGGGCGAGGCAGGAGAGGTCTGCTGTGCCATGTGGGTTCCCTCCCCAGCGGGGGATGCTTCACAGTGTGGTGCTCAACCCACTGTGCCATAAGGGAGGCCCAAGTTGTCATTTCTTAATCATCCCTGAATTTAGGAGGTGCATTACTCCCCCAAACTTCAGGGTAAGGAAAGCAGAGAAGGAAACAACACGACCTAAGATAGCACCAGATCTTTACATTACGGGATTTTAGAAGCAGAACTGTATGTGGAGGTCATCGAGACTGCAGTGATTTGTAAGTTATGACAAACACTGAAAAAAAAAAAAAAAAAAAAACCAGGGCAAGTCACAATAAGGATGAGTTTTCTTGGTGGTGGAGGCAGGTTGTAAACTTGGGGGATAAAGGAGGGTTTTCTGAGTTGGTCATAAAGAAAATGCTTTTTACTGGATCATGTTCAGAAAATTGTAAGCCAGGGCCTCCCTGGGTGGAAAAGGGATAAGGGGTTTAGCACCGTGCTATGAAGCATCCGCAGCCACTGCAGCACAAGTTGGATCCCTGGCCAGGGAGGGGACCCACATGGTGCAGCAGACCTCTCCTGTCTCCCTGCTGCTCCCCT
This sequence comes from Galemys pyrenaicus, assembly GCA_019455555.1. Taxonomy (NCBI): domain Eukaryota; kingdom Metazoa; phylum Chordata; class Mammalia; order Eulipotyphla; family Talpidae; genus Galemys; species Galemys pyrenaicus. Next base: position 7,669,564 of record JAGFMF010011726.1, on the reverse strand, counting down.
CAGCAGTGTGTTTCAGTCACTCTACCTGTTCTGCTCCCTGCTCCATCTCTGGTGAGTCCGCTCACCCCACACCCCTGGCCTGTACCCCAGTGTGTATAAATCTTTCAAAAAAACAAAAAACAACTGTAAGCCAATGATCTAGGCTCACGCCTTCATAGAAGTGTAGCGTCAAGGTCATCTAGCCAAATTAGATATAAGCAAAATCAAAACCCATCCGAGTCCATCTCTAGTGCTTGTTCCTGTCAGTCACACGCCACCCACCCACCACCAGACCTCACCAGACCTGCACCTTACAGTTCGTCTGGGCCTCAGCTCCCGGCATCCTCCCAGAGCCCCGTCCCAGAAGGAATACGAGGCCCTTTTCACTAGCATGTAACCGCAAAGAGGGGGACATGCTTTTTTCTTACAAATTGCAGAAATTCCTCCTTTATTTAATCAGTGGTCTGTCTCAGACTGTGACCGAGACTTTAGCACGCATGGCCCTCACTAGGTCCATCAGAGGAAAAGTGGGGAACCTTCAGGAACTCCAGGGGAGAGAGGAAACTGGGGGGCAACAGAGGAGCTGCAGCGAGGAAGTCCCGTCTGCATCGTGCAGGGGGCTGTGGCTGCAGGGGGGGTTACTGTGGCACAGAAAGCCCCCCTGTGGGCAGGGTCTGTCCTGGAGGGGCTTCTGGAAGGAAATGATATCCTGTGAGAACTTGTTTTGCATTTCGATGTAAGCTTGGGCATGCAAGCCTACCTTCCCTTCAGTAAAGGCTGATTTCTCCTCCCAAAGAATTAGCTGAGGGGAATCCAAAGCTCTCTAGGGAGGTATCTTTTTTCTCTTGGTTCCGTCCTGCCATAGGTGGAAATGACTCCAATAATTGAAGGACTGTGTTCGGCCACCTACCTGTATTGATCCCGTAAAACTTAGGTGAAAATACTTGTGACTTCCTCTGGGCTTTACCACCATGGCTCTCTCATAGTTCTGGAACTTTTTACCCTACACACAGTTCAGACCATTGTGTCTCCACACACTTGCTTTAAAGGTCTAAAGTTGATGGGGGCCTCCCTTTTGGTGCAAGTGGTTGAGCATCGCACTACAAAGCATCCACAGCCACTGCAGCACGAGTTCAATCCCCGGCCAGGGAGGGGACCCACATGGTGCAGCAGACCTCTCCTGCCTTGCCTGCTGCTCCCCTCAGCAGTGTGTTTCAGTCCATCTGCCTGTTCTGCTCCCCACTCTGTCTCTGGTGAATCCTCTTACCCCCTGTATCTCTGGCCTGTACCCCAGTTCTTTTATGCATAAAAAAATCTTTAAAAAGAAATTTTTAAAAAAATTAATATTTTTAAAAATCTAACTTTATAAAATAAAAAATAACTAACACCATTATTAAAAAGTTGCTGAGAAAACCAAAGGAATATTTGGAGAAATGTAAAGTGGAGAAATAGTTGGTATTTTCCCTGTTTTCTCAGAGAAGGCTCTGCCCTCTCAGTCAGAGCTATGGGCAGCCTTCATTTCTTGGTCTCCTGTTTAACCTGGAGTTGACTTTTCTCGTTAGCACGATGGTTCCCCTTTGCTGCCCTTGGTTGGGCGAGAAGAAAATACATGCAGTCAGTGACAGAGCTGTGGAGGCTCGTTTGCCAGCCTTAGCCTCTGCCAAAGTGGGGCACCCCTCAGCACCCATTCTCCAGAATGGTGTTAGTTGTATGGAGATTTCCACAGCAAGGAGCAGTTTCATCAAAGAATAACCTCGTGTGTACAATGCAGACCCATAAAGTCATCACTAGCTGGATTTCTAATGTATAAAGAAAACATCTGTAGAAAAGTTTGCTTCTAGTCTTTAAGGAATTTTGATTAGAGGACTCTCACTGTGAAATTCTGCCCTTCCACTGGTCCATGGACTCTGTCGTGCAAACACACCCACCTAGTGCGTTCTACTCTGTTGGCGTCCATGCAGCTTTGCCGTTTCACATTTTATTTATAATTTTATTTATTTTTATTGATTTACTTATGCATACAAGAACTAGGGTGCAGGCCAGAAGTGCAGGGGTGAGAGGATTCACCAGAGACAGAGTGGGGAGCAGAACTTGCAGATCAACTGACATACACTGCTGAGGCAAGCAGCAGGCGAGGCAGGAGAGGTCTGTTGTGCCACGTGGGTCCCCTCCCTGGCCGGGGATCAAATTTTTGCTTCGGTGGCTGCAGATGCTTCATGGTGCTGCGCCTTAACCCCTTGTGCCACCAGGGAAGCCCCAACATTTCACATTTTAAACCTACTACATTATCTGGGATTTTATTTTTACCATTTATTTTTAGAATAATCCTGTGCCTTTTACTTTTTTAAATAATTAACTTTGCCAGAGCTAATTATTTTGCCAGAGCAAGAAAGGTGGTTTATTACTTGATATTTTAAAAACATACTCTGGCAAAAGTTTACCCTGAAAGAGAGTAAAGGGGCTCAGACTTCTAATCCAGTGCTCTTTCCACTTTAGGGATGTTAGCAAGGTGTTGGCAGTTATAATGAGACTACAGAATGGAAACTTATGCACTCTGGAAGAAGGACAGAGAGGACAGGGTTGTCCTGAGTCCCTGGTCAGAGTCTGTCCTAAGAACAGAGGCAGAATCAGATGATTAAACTCTGCTGAGTCCAGTGACAGTTGACTTTTCAGAAAGGTTAAAATAGTGATTCCCTAAGAGGAAAAGAAATCAAGAGATAGCATTTATGCAGTAAAAGCCTATGAAAGCAGGCTGAAGCATAACCCTCTGGCATAGGGGATGGTTGGCCTCTGATGTGTCCATCGGGAGAAACAAGAATTAAAATGTAAGTTAGTCACTATGTAACTGGAATATGGGATGGGCTGGGTGCTTTGCTCCACACATTACCACAGGCCCCTTCTATATCTGATTGGGATCGGGAAGTAGCTAGCACTACTAACTTGCCCTTGCCCAGGGCACACCGACAGTAAGTCTGGGTGCCTAGGTCTTTAACCAGGTCTGCCTTTCTCAAAGCAAACTCCTGCTTGCTCTCCTCTGTGACTACTGAATATGTGAACTATGAAATGCAATCCATTTGTGTGCTCACTACCTCCTGTGCCGCTAGGATGATGATTTTTCCAGGTGTAACTAGAAGAGGTATTCTTGTTAATACACAGAACAAACAGCTGAGCACCTTGGTGTGCAGAGATCCGTGCATAAGCCCATCCTCAAGTAGCCCGAGTTGAGTGGGAGGGAGAGGGACTGCGAAATTGTCACAGGATGAAGCTCCCTAAGACTGGCTCGGCAGGTGCACAGAAGCAAGGGGCTTTTATCCCAGACTTGGGGTGAAGAGTCCCAGGAAACTACTTGGAGACAGTGATATCTAAACTGAGCTTTACGAATGAGTTACCTCCTAGATGAAGAGAAAGAGGGTAGACGAGACAGACTCATTCAGATGAGCAGGAAGGGAGAAAAATGCCGTTTTCTAAGTGTGATGGGAAAGTGCTGGTGGCCTTAAAAGGGGGAGTGCTCTGGTTTGCTTTGTATTTTAAGTTTTCAGTTTTTATTGTTGACATTTAAACATTGCATGTGTTTGAGGCATGCAGCATGTTGATTTGATATACTTGATTCTATGTTTTGAGATGATTACATGATTTCAGCGTCATTGTGTTAGCTAATACTTCCATCACTCATAACTTTTGGCTTTTTTGTTTGTTTGTTTGTTTGTTTTTAATGATTTATTTATTTATGCACACAAGAGCAGGGGACAGAGGTGCGGGGGGGGGGGGGTG
>JAGFMF010011726.1:7651558-7665774 GCA_019455555.1 Galemys pyrenaicus | reverse complement strand
AACAGGTAGATCTACTGAAATATGCTGCTGAGGGGAGCAGCGAGGAGGCAGGAGAGGTCTGCTGTGCCATGTGGGTCCCCTCCCTGGCCGGGGATCGAACTTGTGCTCCTGTGCAGTGGATGCTTCACAGTGCGGCGCTCAATCCGCTGCTCTACCAGGGAGGCCAACTTTGATTATTTTTCCATTTTTAGTGAAAACATTGTTCTGAATGATGAATGGATGTGGGATGGGGAGTGGAGGGCTAGCTCTTGCGGGTGTCTAAGGAGAAACGACAATGATGAGACTAGGTTAATGGAGAATAAGTGGGCTCAGGGCTGAGGAAGTAGGTATGCTGGAACTGGGTCAGGGCCTGCAGAGTGAAATGGAGGAACGATGCCGAGGCTCTATGCGGAGCTGCTGATGGTGGGCCATTTCCTGTGCATAAGATAGGAATGGCGCTTCCCTGGTGGCACAAGGGGTTAAGCACCACACTATGAAGCATCTGCAGCCACTGCAGCATGAGTTCAATCCCAGGCCAGGGAGGGGACCCACATGGCACAGCAGACCTCTCCTGCCTCGCCTGCTGCTCCCCTCAGCAGTGTGTTTCAGTCGATCTACCTGTTCTGTTCCCAACTCTGTCTCTGGTGAATCCTCTCACCTCCCGTGACTCTGGTCTGTGCCCCAGTCTTGTATGCATAAATAAATCAATTAAAAAAAAAAAAGAAGACAGGAACAGGTCATGATCAAGGCCTCCTTTTTTAGTTTCCCTATATCCTGAAAATAGGAAAAATATGGACCCCTGGGAACCACCAGTGATTTAGTGGGTCAAATTCCAGGGGTGGAGTAAGGGAGCTTTGGGGAGCGTTTCTGCAGTTCCCAGGTACTCCCAGCACCACTATCCAAGCACAGTCCAAAGGTCTTTGCAAGCCGCTGGCTGCCCCGTGTCATCTTTGCCAAGGCCAGTCTTCGTGGCTTGCAGGCTGTTTGTTCTCTGCTCCCACCCAGATGCAAGGTGCCATCACGCCCGCCAGCTCAGCGACCCACTCACAGTTTGGCTGACAGGAGTATAGAGGTTTGCTGCCTGGCCTGATTCAGGACGCCTTCTCTGATGTCTTCCCCTCAGTGTCAGACTTATCCTAGTAAGTGGGAACATTGAAAAAGTAGCATTTTCCTAAGTGACAGGGATGTTCCCACATATGAGCCTTTTTTAGAGGGACATAGGTGCCATCGGATCCTCACACATTGGCTGATTTGGTCTTGGGAATCCCATGAGCCTTAATACTCACTTTTTTTTAAGGTTTATTTATTTATGCATACAAGAGCTGGGGTACAGGCCAGAGGTGTGGGGGGTGAGAGAATCCACCAGACAGAGCGGGGAGCAGAACAGGCAGATGGACTGAAACACACTGCTGAGGGGAGCAGCAGACGAGGCAGGAGAGGTCTGCTGCGCCACATGGGTCCGATCCCCGGCCAGGGATCGAATTCGTGCTGCTGTAGCTATGGAAGCCCCACAGTGTAGCACTCAGCCCCTTGCACCTCCACGGAGGCCCCTTAATACTTCCTTTTCTATTCACATTGAGGCCAGGAATAATATGCTGCTCCCTCAGCACCTCTGGTTTTCCTTGCTGATGGGGTGGCGAGGGCAGGGAGAGGCGTGCTGAATCTTTACCACTTTGAAAGGAAACCGTCAGATTTGTTTTGCAAAACCTCAGAAAAAGCCTCCTGTTCTGCGGGGAGTAACAGTGTTCTGCCTGCTCTCCTCTTGCTGGGGATTTCCCCGCCCCCTCTCCTTTGTTTGGAGCATCCTGGTGCCAGAAAGGCTGCTGCTAGCCGCTCCAAGGTGCTTCCAAAGTGGACCCCCGTGGTCAGTGACCCTGGACTTCGGCAGGCAAGGTCATGCTAAAAGTCAGACAAGGTCGCTTCCCCTGTGTTTTACGGGTCCTCCAAAACAAGGTTAAGTGAGTAGCACACGATTCCTTCTGGGGTGACCAAGATGTGCATTCCAGTGAGAACCTGTGCCTGGCAAGTTGTCTGACCGAATCACAGGTTGCATGGAAATGAGTGTGGCTGACTTTTCTCCGCCTAAGTCATTGCATCAGTGCGTGCATCTCCCTTAGCAGCATGTGAGGCAAGAATCAGAAAACGTTGCACCAACTCTCCCCAAGAGAGACACCCAAGGAACTGAGTCTAATGATGTTACTTGTAGACCCAGTCTTCAGTGCAGTAGGGGATGCAAAGATGAATTGTTTTGTGTTTTGTTCTTTAAAGGTGTGTTTATTTATGCATATAAGAACTAGGGTACAGACCAAGGGGTGCCCCTTGTGCCACCAGGGAGGCCCAAGATGAATTGTTTTTAGTCATTTCCCTCAAAAAGATGAAAATATTTATACAAAGGAAGACAAGTGTGCAAATAAAGCCCCTAGAAAATCTAAATCTAAGAGCCTTAAAATAAGTCTTACAACAATCAAAGGAAGGTGAAGGCACTTCTGTGTGGGAGCAATGCAGCGAACAGCTAAGCTAGCTTCCTCTGGGAAAATAGCATTTGAGAGAGGCCCTCAAAGATGAGTGCAGGGGCCTTCCAGGTAGCGCAAGGGGTTAGGGTTCAGCACCAGGAAGTATCCACAGCCACTGCAGCACCAGTCGATCCCCAGCCAGGGAAGGGACCCACATGGTGCAGCAGACCTCTCCTGCCTCGCCCGCTGCTCCCCTCAGCAGTGTGTTTCAGTGGATCTGCCTGTCCTGTTCCCCACTCTGTCTCTGGTGGATCCTCTCACCCCCACACCGCTGGTCTGTACCCCAGTTCTTATATGAATAAATAAATAAAATCTTAAAAAAAGAAAAAGAAAAGATGAATGCAGAGAAGAGGTGAGTTGGTATATGTTGTTGATTCCAGGCCCCAGACCTAACACACTACATTAGGGTGTTTTGGGGGGCAGTGATGGTATACATGCCAGTCAGCTTGGCTCATTGGCTTCACGAAGCATACGCACAGATGCTAGACTAAGGAACGTGTGTTTAAGAGTTGGCAGTGCAGAGCCATTTTTAATAAGAGAAGGAGCTAATGCAGCCAAAGAACAACATTCTATTGCGGCTGTTTGGAGGAATGTGAACTTGGCAGCAGCAGGAGGTCGTGTTGGAGAACAGAGAGCTTACAGCCGAGTGTACGGGCGGAGGGTATTTCACTGGCCAGGGCAAAAGTCTGACAACCTCGTGTAGGAAATAGATCTGACTTTCTCGATGAAATCTCTGCATGTTGGACGGAAATGACTGGATGCGGAAGGCTCGTCAGCGCTGTTAGCGTGACATACAATCTGTCTCCGTTGACAGAAACCTGTCCCCTCGCTCAGCGTTAACCTCGAAGACGCTGGAATGTTTATGTTCAGCCCAAAATGGCTCTGGCTTTTTACACAGCTGTAAAATGTATTTAACTCCCAAATATAAAACACTCCTGGACTACTGTTTCATAGCTTCATAAAATGAGGCCAGTTCTGTAGGCACTTTCTGTGGTCATCTCCTATCTTTCTACGTAAATCTGTTTCCTGATATTGTTATTCCGATGGGAAAATAGCTGAACCCGGCATAAACCACCTTTTTTACAAGCAGCCATAAGAAGAAAGCCCCAAAGACAATAAGGAGCCTCCGCATTGGTATTTTTAACCCAAGATTACAGTTCGAACGCAAAATCGCTTTAATTATGAATGTTTTTCATTGTGGTGGTGAGTGTAAGTCAGTAACAGATGTTCATTTTCCCCAGCTCAACTGTTTTTAATTCCTTCTTGAACGTGGAGAGAAAAATCTTTAAACGTTTGCCAAAGTTCAATTAACATCCCTGGCTGAAGGTGGAAAATGCCCTGCTTTGTTTTTGCCCAGCCATATACCTGCTCTGTCCGTCTTTGCCACTGAGCACAGGGGCAAGATTCCAGCTGGCACAGGTTTTATTACTGCAAAGTTAATTTGCAGAATAAGCCTTTGGCGGGAGGGGTCTGTTCACCTTTTTATATATTTATTTATTTATTTACTCTTTTTCAGTTATAAATAAAATTGCACTGTAAAACGTTGCTGCTTAATTGCAGGAAACCCGATGCATTTTTGCTGCTGTTGTTCTGCAAGTGGTTAATAGCTTGTGTGTTGTTTATATGGAGTTGTAGAAATCTTGTATAAGAACACATTTGCAGCAAAGACTGTGTGCCTTGGTTTGTCATGTTTTCCCTGTGCTCTGTGGAAAGGGTGGCTGCTCATTATCGAAAGACGTTTTTCTGTGGAGAACAGGGGGAAGTGGAGTTTGGGGGGCAGGGGGATATTTATGGAACTCTGCAGAATGACTGGCAGAGACTACAGGCGCTCTGTGACTGTAAAGCCCCAATCCCGTACGCAGTGACACTGCAGCTCGCTTCAGCACTGTGCAAGCATTTAAGCTGCCTTTTTTTTTTTTACTATTTATTTATGTATGCATACAAGCACTGGGGTACAGGCCAAAGGTGTGGGGTGTGAGAAGATTCACCAGAGACAGAGTGGGGAGCAGAACAGGCAGATAGACTGAAATACACTGCTGAGGGGAGCAGCGGGAGAGGCAGGAGAGGTCTGCTGCACCATGTGGGTTCCCTCCCTGGCCGGGGATCGAACTGGTGCTGCAGTGGCTGCAGTTGCTTCAGAGTGCGGTGCTGAACCCCTTGTGCCACCAGGGAGGCCCCTCAGCTACATTTTCTGAAGCGATTTCTCAACAGAGCATGGTGACAGTACAGGTAGGCTCCTCTCCCCACCTTCCATCCTTGACATACATACGTACGGACGTGTGTGAGTGATAGTGTGTGAGAGAAAGACTAGTTTCCACATTACTATCGACTAAGGCAGAATCACGTACTCTTTACACACTTCTAGAACTCACCCCCAAAATATTGGACATCAGATAAATTACCTTTGGGGTTTGGCTTTCTAAACTTCTACTTTACAAAACATTTCTCTTAGATGCCAAAACGTGAAAATGATGCCTCTGAAGTAGTTTGAAAAGGCCATTTACAAATGCGTAGTGTGCAAGTTGCCTGAGCTTTGATGACAGTGCCCATTCCAGAGGTTTCCTGCGTTTCCCCAAAGGTTTGTGCAATATCTGTTCATTAATCCTCATTTAGGCCACTGCAAAATACTTCCTTTATAGTCTGTGACATGTGGATTGTCCCATTAGGAAATCTGTGGATGGCATGTGACTTATGGGGCTTGCGAAGGGTCATTGGTTTGTCTTGGGATAAAAAGAAGCATCTTCCTACAAAGCAAACTAAGGACAAGTGGGAAACAGTTAATAGATCCAAGCAGAAAAATGGGAGGTTGACCAAGGCTGTAATAATCACATTACAAGCATCACAACCGCTTTGGTGTGACTTCTCCAAGGTCGACCTTTATGCCTCCGGGCCAGAATTGATTTGAAAAATGAACCATTTGGAGTTAGTGCTGACCACAAATCAAACTCCACACAGTGGTACAGAAGAAGGATGGAGGAGTCAAGTTATTCAGTGATGTGAGAGCTTAGAATTGAAAGTTCTCACCTTCGTTTTTCACCCAGGACCCCATCTACCTTGACATTAGAGTGGCAGTTCAAGAGAGGTGTTTAAACGTCTTCCTCTTGGTTTACTCCTGAAGCTGCAGCTATGTATACAGATCATAGCTGGAGAAGTCACAAGCTCAGGCAGAACTACCTAGAAAGTATTGCTATAGTAATCAGGAGTGTTTACTCTTTTTTTTTTTAAAGATTTTATTTATTTATGCATATGAGAACTGGGGTACAGGCCAGAGGCAGGGGTGAGGGTATACACCAGAAACAGAGCAGGGAGCAGAACAGGCAGAGAGACTGTAACACACTGCTGAGGGGAGCAGCGGGCGAGGCAGGAGAGGTCTGCTGCGCCATGTGGGTCCCCTCCTTGGGCAGGTATCGAACTTGCGCTGGAGTGGTTGGTGAAGCCCCATAGTGAGCAACTCAACCCCTTTTGCCACCAGGGAGACCCAGGATTGTATACTCTTTCAGCTTTGCATTCCGAAAAGCCATTTTGGGTACATGGTCTTGGAGAACTGGGTGTGTTCACCGAGCCTGAGCCCCAGCTAAGCAGCTAAGTGTGCAGCATCTGTGAAACGAGGCTGGGCTTGTCACTTGGCTGCAGATATTGTGGTTCCCACTTGTTTGCCCCAGAAAGCCGCTGGCAGGACATTAGGGGGCCTACACAGGGTCTGGATGCCCCCACTGCAGTCCTTTGCTGGGTGTGTGACCAGGGACGCATCACCCCCAGGCTCTGTAAGAGCTTCTGCAAGAGGAGTTGGCACAGAAGACCCCGACAGAAGCCTTTGCCCAGGTCGTTGTCTGGCGTGGATCCGGAGGTGTGCGGTGCACCTCTGAGCCAGCGCCCTCCAAGAGTCCAGAAGGATCCGGTCCCTCCTCATCCTTCAGAATAAAATTCCCACTCACTAGCCACCAGCAGGTGGTCAAACAGCAGGACTGGACAAGGCAGAGCAGCACTGGCAAGCCTTGCTCACGAAGTCATTTCCAGCCGAAATGCAGGAATTTCAGCATAAAGAAATTTCATTGACACAAGGTCTTCAAACTTGCACCCTGGCTGTTGAGGAAGATGTCCTCATCTTGGGACTTTGAAGTCAGAGTCCAGCTTACACCATCAGCGTCACGTTCCCATGGGAGGACGTGGGCACAGTGCCAGGTCCTTCCTATTTTCTACAGCAGCTTCTCTGGGCACCCAGAGATCTGGTTTATTATGCCATGACTGTTCCTGTTTTCAGCCTTCAATAGATAACTACTCGTAAACCCTTCTTTTTGTGACTAAACCTTGGGAAAACCTCTTGTTTATCATCAGATGGCATTTATATGGCATCGTTCTGTTAGGCGTGATATATTATAAACACGCTGGGAAGAGGCAGCCTGCAGGGTTTCCGGTCTCACAGTCTTATCCCCAGAGCCTGACTCCTGAAGAGGGAACACAGTGGAGAAGAGGGAAGAGCCCACCCACCTCTCTTCTAGGCAGAGAAGCGACGCCGTGTGGGTGTGTGACTGTCAGCCCAGGGCTCCCGGGCCTGTTGTCTGCTGGGCTCCAATAAAAGCCTTTCCTATGCTGGCCGCAGTGTCAGCGGGATGCTGTCGGCTTTCGTTTATCAGGGGGTGGGGCAAGGTCCCCGAGACCCCTAAACCGGGTTTGAATCTCAGCAGTCTGACTCCAGGTCATGTCCTTCTCACCCAGCAAGCTCTCCTGGCCAGATGTGCTTGTAAGTCATGGAAAGCTCAGAGCCACTTTGGAATCAGCTGTGTCCAGCTTTTAAGAATCTCGTCTCCCACAAAAACATTAATTCAAAAGACTGCATGCACCCCTATGTCTATCACAGCACAATTTATGATAGGTAAGACCTGGACTCAAGCCAAATGTCCAAAAAAAAAAATATATGCACACACACGCAATGGAATACTATTTAGCCATCAAAAAGATAAGTGAGCGCCATTCACGGAAACAATGGATGGAGCTAGAAGAGATGATGCTCAGCGAAATAAGTCAGAAGGCAAAAGAAAAATACCGGATGGTTTCACTCCTAGGAGGAATATAGGAGAGCAAGGGGGAAAAATAATAAAAATATGAACAACCAAAAAAACCACAACGAAATAAAAACAGACTTTCTGCAGGGATGCGGGAGGGATGGGGATCAAGGCCAGGACGGGAAGAGCACAAGGGACTATGGCGATGGTGCACGGGTGAGTTGGTGGTGGGAACTTTATGGGAACAACACCTAGAAAAGAAAGCAAACATTGTAAGAAATAAATTTTACATTAAGGAATCCAGTCTTCCAAGAAGTGGCATTACGTCTTTGTCACAGACATATTGCCAGGAGGCACCGCGGCAGAATTGTAGAGGAAGCCTCTGGCCAGCCAGAACAAACCAGTGCACATTCTTACCCTGGGCAGACGGCGAAAGACGCCAGTGCGGCTGACCTAGAACAGCACGCAGTGTGTGAACCTGGAAGTGGCAGCCAGGTGGCAGTCAGAGCACGCTCCAGCTCAGGTAAAGCATGGGTCCAGCGGGACAGGTGAGCACATGGGGCCTAGCGTGGAACGTCTGAGCTGAGCTGAGGGCCAGAGACAGGCAGGGGCAGGAGCCAGCGTGACCATGAGGATGCCAGAGGGCAGGGAAATGGGGCAGCCTTGGAATTTCCTGGGGCCTGTCACTGACACTTGATCTTAAAAAAGCCATGGAGGGTCCTCCCCGGTGGCGCAGCAGGTTGAGCACCGCATTGTGAAACATCCTTGACACGGCAGTGCGAGTTCAATCCCCGGCCAGGGAGGGGACCCACATGGCGCAGCAGACCTCTCCTGCCTCGCCTGCTGCTCCCCTCAGCAGTGTGCTTCAGTCCATCTGCCTGTTCTGCTCCCCACTCTGTGTCTGGTGACTCCTCTCATCTCCCACACCTCTGGCCTGTACCCCAGCTCTTGTGTGTATAAATAAATAACTCTATAACAACAATAATGAAAAGCCATGGAGCCACAGTCATCATCCTAACTAACTGAGCGCTCCTGTCTGCTCAGCCAGGGAAAACACTAACAGCAGAGGGCGCTGCCCTTGGGCTTGTCCTGGTTTCAGCCCTGGCGGCACCGTGCACTGGTTTGAGCCTCTCTTCTGGGCTCTGCAGCCAGAGAAGGAAGTGGCCGGAGAACTCGGCTGCCTGGGGTCGCCCAGGTCATGAGTCAGCAGAGGCGTCCAGGTCGCGACCAGCTGTCCAGCTCCCGAGTGTTTTTCCAGGACCCCAAGAACATTGCCAAAGATGAATAAAAGGGAATCACGGCCGGGGTCGCTGGAAGGCCTTGGCCCTTGGAAACGCGCCTGCACGCGGGGGCACAGGGGGGTGGGGGTAAGTGAATGAGCAGGTGAGGGGAGCAGCGCTGAGTGGGGAAGGCTGGACTGTCCGTGCGCTTCTCCTGCCAGCCCGCATCTCACGCGGGCTCACTGCGTGACTCGTTTTTATGACCTCCTCAAACGGTCTCTTCGGAAGTTCTCGCCCCCGCGGTCTCTCCCCGTGGCTTTTGTCAAGGTTTGTCACACACGGAACGTGGCACCAGATGGAAACGCGGCCCCCACGGTCGTGAAGCCAGCCTGAAATGGGCAATAACGTCCAAACGACGGTGCTGGTGCTTTCAGGAAGCTGGCCTGTTAGGAAGCCAAATAGCCTTCTTAAAAGTCAGAAGTACTCTCGTAAAACTCATTTTTCATGCGTCACAGGCTGTAGTTTGCACATGGGACAAAGTGTGAAACTCAGCTTTTATGGGAGACCGGGAGGGTTGGTGTGAACTTTCGGTGACTCTCTTGACATTATTCCCTGGAAAAGCCACTTATTTTCTGTCGTGGTGCATTTTCATGTCAAATGCTGTGTCTAAAAGAGACAATTACTCTGGTGCAACAGGAACCGCTCTGTGTTGGTACACCCAAATTACTTTTCATCTTGACGATTGCAGCATTTTCTCGAGAGCCATCATTCTGCCTCCCCAACCCTTCTCTTTGAGCTTTTTCTTGGCGTAAAAACATCCGCCGTGTCTTAGGTGCGCGCTCTGCAGAGGGAGTGTATGTCACGTTACAGGGCCAGTGGCCAGCGCCTTGGTTCTACGGAGAAGGGCTGCCCTTGTTTCAAGAACAACAGTCTTATGCTCCATCCTTGCCACGGCGGTGTATTAAAGTCGGGTGCACCCCAGTGGAGGCAACCTCTGTGTGATGACGGACCCCCGGGTGCTGCATTCTCACTGCAGACCTCGAGGACAGAAAGACCATGTGTGTGCATGTGAGCATGTGTGTGTGCATGTTGTGTACGTGCATGTTTCCCCCAGGTCTCCCATACTGCAAATGAATTAATGAAAGTAAGTTGACAGTTTGATCCTAAATTCACATTTTTGGTTTTTTCTGACAACATTGAAAATCAGTACCCTAAACCATTGTGCCAGGAAAGTAAAACACTTCTTGGGCATTTTTGTCCATCATTTTAGGTGAATGACACTAACCACATGAACTTTTTTTTTTTTTTTTTGCAGTCACGTTGGTTTATAATTTTGTTTATTCTTTATAAGTATGGGTCCTCCTCCTCCAGGTGCTCTTACCACACCCTCCATGAGTCCACACCATAGTCTGCCGTGCTCCCACCCTTTGTTCTCGCCACTCCCCTCTGGGCCCCCAATTTGATTTGAATTTCTAGATCTAACCACATGATTTCTTTTTTTTAAGATTTATTTATGCACACAAGAGCTGGGGTACAGGCCAGAGGTGCAGGTGGTGAGAGGATTCACCAGAGACAGAGTGGGGAGCAGAACAGGCAGACTGACTGAAACACACTGCTGAGGGGAGCAGTGGGTGAGGCAGGAGAGGTCTGCTGTGCCATGTGGGTCCCCTCCCTGGCTGGTGGCAGGTGTTGAACTTGTGCTGCAGCAGCTGCGGTTTGCTCCATAGTGCGGTATTTAACTCATTGCAACTCTTGGCCTGTTTTATTCCTATTTAAATGTTGCTTAAAATTGTTTGATGATTTTTTCTTTCCTGGATGAGTATTGATTCTTTTGCTGATGATCAAAATGGCTTTAAGTTTGTTTTTATTCCGACACAGTAAAAACTGTACATTGAGACACACACCGAAAACAAAAGTTGTATTAACACCTCTTAACTCTGCTCCTAGAATTCTGTTCCACTCTGTCCTTTCATTTGCTATTTTTTAAATGCCGGCGGTGCTCCACTAAATTGGTTTCACAGCCCACCCATGGGTCAGAGTCTGCCGTTTGAAAACACTAGCTGCTTTAGAAGTAGGTCTTGGGAGGTGCTGATTGCCCCAGGGAACCTTTAGGTTAAGTCTCCATGAACCTTGAGTGGCAACTAGAAGGCTAAGGGCAAAGAAGTCACTTAGATCTCTCCAAAACATAAATCACACTGTACTAAAGAGACACTGTCATTTCTTACTGCTCTTTTTTTCCTGAGAAATAGACAAGTTATGCAGACAACAAAGGAGAAACTGTTTTGCCCGTGCTTTGGAAGCCGATTCCCTCTAAACAAGACAGGGAGTTGGGAAATTGGGCACCCCGAGATGGGTACCCAGAGGGAGCGCTCCATGGAGAGGCCTGAGGCTGGGGAGCAAGAGAGAGAGGAGAGCACAGCACTGAGAAAGAGCCAGAGATGCCTGCAACCGAGCAGGTGAGAGACAAGCCTAGAGGCTTCTTCCAAGTCTCCGAGGGAGGCAAGGGCCGAGAAGTGTAACGATAAAGGGATCGGTTTTTCCTAGGTGTTTCTTTCTTTTCATTTTTCCCTGGGACTGTACTATACAAATACAGAGTGGCTTATTCTTGCTTACTGGGATTGTTTTAAAACCCGAATTAGAGATTTTATTTATTTTTTAAAAAGATTTAGTAGCATCTGTGACCCCAACCTGGTAGACAAGGAGACAGACAAGCATCATAAGAGAAAAGAAAAGAAAACGGTGGCCTAGAGAAGTGACCATCGCAGAGATGTTTGGTTTGGAGAAGGTTAATGGATTTGTGAGTGTCAGGGTTAAACTGCAAATGTCAGCCATGAGCCTGTGATCCTTAGAAATCCTGCAGCTCTGGGCCTTCCTAGTGGCACAAGGGGTTAAGGCGCAGCACTGTGAAGCATCCGCAGCCACTGCAGCATGAGTTCGATCCTGGCCAGGGAGGGGACCCACAGGGCGCAGCAGACCTCTCCTGCCTTGCCCGCTGCTCCCCTCAGCAGTGTGTTTCAGTCCATCTGCCTGTTCTGCTCCCCACTCTGTCTCTGGTGAATCCCCTCCCCCCGCAACCCCCAGCCCTGATCTATTTAAAAAAAAAAAAAAAGATATTGACCTGGAGCACTCAAATACAGTAGAAAGTGTTGAGTCCCATGAGGGAAGGCAGTCCCCCTTTGTGGAGAACCTCAACCACTTCCACGGTTCAGGACGAGAGAGGAGAAGGGCATTGCAGGGATGGGCCTTTGCTCAGTCCAAGAACCCCCAGAATTTTCGAGGCTCAGCGCCAGGTTCCTGGAGCTTCAGTGAGCCTTTCGTCAAAATCAGATGTTGCTGATTCATTTAGACTGTTGTTGCTTCAGCTCCTATAAAGTGGGTCAGTACCAATTACAGCTAATTTATAATGATAAATCTATAAGGCAGAAAGGCATCTCTTTGCTAATGTATTTGCCAGAATGTGACACCCCAGGAGAGTTTTAATTTGCTGTCACTGCAGTTATCACTTCTGCATGAATATTAATGATCAGCATTATAAGAAAAATGTGGCTTATTGGGTTTCTGGAAAAGGTTGACTTATTTTTATCTATCTGTATGTCACTGTTTTATGTTTATGAATACAAAGAAGGAGAACACCGTGGTGCTGAGATGGGGGGCAGGCCATCTGCAGAGTGAAAAGACGAGCAAGAGCAGGTGGGCCGAGGTTTGAGGAGGTGGACAAGCTTTGGCATGGCTCTTCCAGAGGGTGAGAGTGAGCTTGCAGAGGCCAGGGCTCCTGGGAGGGGCGTGGCTGGTGCTGGGGGGTGAACATGTGCATACAGACTGCAGGCCATCTTGTTTCTTTTTTTATTTTTTAAAGATTGATGCACACAAGAGCTGGGGTATAATACAGCCAGAGGTGGGGGCGGTGAGAGGACTCACCAGAGACAGAGTGGGAAGCAGAACAGGCAGATGGACTGAAACACACTGCTGAGGGGAGCAGCGGGAGAAGCAGGAGAGGTCTGCTGTGCCATGTGGGTGCCCTCCCTGGCCGGAGTGGGGATTGAACTCGCACTGCAGTGGCTATGGATGCTTCATAGTGCTGAGACTTAACCCCTTGCACCACCAGGGAGGCCCCCATAACTCTTATTTGTTATAGAACAGACTCAGGTAGAAACAGGTTGTTCTCCGAGACAGTTCCACAAAGCACCAAAGACCCATGTAGTGTGTCAGTAACAGGGCAGTGGGGCCTCCCTGGTGGCGCAGGGGGTTAAGGCACTACACTTGTGGGGCTTCTGCAGCCACAGCAGCATGAGTTCGATCCCCGGTCAGGGAGGGGACCCACATGGCGCAGCAGACCTTCCTGCCTCGCCCTCTGCTCCCCTCAGCAGTGTGTTTCAGTAGACCCACCTGTTCTGCTCCCCACTCTGTCTCTGGTGAATCCTTTCCCCCCTGACGCCTCTGGCCTGTATCCCAGCTCTTGTACACATAAATAAATCTTTTAAAGATAGAAATAACGGGGCACATGACCCTGCTCACAGGGGCTGGTGCCAGGGCTTGCCTGTCCTCCCTCGCTGGCACTCACCCTCAGGCATCCTCTGGCCACAGGTCATGCACCCCCCCCCCCCACTACTCCTGATCCTCCTCTGGGTGGATGGTGAATGTTTCCACAGCATCAGCCCCTCAGGCTCTGGCCCCTTTTGATGCAGTGGGGTTTGAAGTTTTATCTTCTGCTGGGCTTCATTAAGCCCTCAGTTGGACTGTGGGAGTTTCCCCCAGTTATAAATGTTGCGTGGTTCTTGGTATTCAGGTTAACAAATTAGTTCAATTAGATGGGTAAATTAGTCATTCTAACTTTCAAGTTCTGCTGGAGGAACTTTGCGAAATAGCATTTTATAGTTTTCTAACAAGCAAGTTAAAGGACACCAGCATGTGGCATTTGTTTAAGAGGCAAACATCCTAAGCCGTGCCCCACTTCAAAACAGATTTCGCAGTTTGCTCATGGACAGACTCAAAGACGTGGCAGAACCTCGCTCTTGGCTCCTGTGAGCATTTCCAAACCAGCGCTCTCATTTCTGGGGGCTACAGCCAAGTGTAGCGGGGTTCGCTGAAACCACATTACATTCCAAAGCCTTGCTTCTGCCAGATTGCTTTTTCTGCACTGCCCAGCAGGACCTAATGACCTCAAAACAGACTGCTTGGAATTCCGCCTGAGTGGTAAGTGGTGAAGAGCCAGCAACTGAAAGGAGATGAGAGGGACCCCTCAGAGAGCTGCTGGCATGGTGGGGGCGGGGGACGGGTGGGAAAAAGTGACGCCCCTCACTAGCTGATCAAAAATACAAAAGCTTGGGGCCTCTGGTGGCACAAGGGCTTAAGAACCACACTATGAAGCATCTGCAGCATGAGTTCAATCCCCGGCCAGGGAGGGGACCCACATGGCGCAGCAGACCTCTCCTGCCTCGCCCGCTGCTCCCCTCAGCAGTGTATTTCGGTCCATCTGCCTGTTCTGCTCCCCACTCTGTCTC
>JAGFMF010011726.1:7631253-7651508 GCA_019455555.1 Galemys pyrenaicus | reverse complement strand
CCATCTGCCTGTTCTGCTCCCCACTCTGTCTCTGGTGAATCCTCTCACTCCCCCCCCCCCCCGCCTCCTCTCCCCGCACCTCTGGTCTGTGCCCTAGTTCTTGTATACATAAATAAATCTTATTTTAAAAAGAAAATACAAAAGCTCTTGAAGTTCTCCAGGGTCAGGTCCCTGTGTGTGAAAAAGAGTCGTCTCCACCTCCAGGTCACTGAGGATTAAATGGAGATAAGGTCTGACGTACCTGAAACTCAAGAGGCACCCAGTCTCGAGGTCCCTTCCTTCCTTCCTGCAACCTTCTGTTAGCCTCAGATGCTGGCGTCCTTATTCCGGGCTCAACTGCCTCTTCAAACAATCTTATTAATGCCTATTAAAATGAAACCCAATAAAAGTGCCAATATTTGGTGTTGAAATAATTGATGTAGCAGAGCTACCCCAAGGAGCACCCAGGCAGCCCCCGGTGCAATTTAGCCTCACACCTGGGGGATGAACTTCACAACTGTAATTGCTACCATATAATTCTTATTAACGTTGTGCTATAATTCCTATTTATTCCACGGGGCTTGTAAATGCATTAGGACTTGTCAACATATTATTTTACACTGTTTATGATCTGTAGAATTATGTCCTTCAGGGCTGTATTGTGTAAAAGCTCAAAATAAATGGCTTTGGGCCTCATTAAAAAAGCCAAAAGAGTCTGCTTGTTGAAGGGGTTCTCCATCCTCGCCATCCTGAACGGAAGCCTGTGGAGCTGGCTTTTCCTTGCCACTCCGGGAACGCGGAGGATGCCCTGCTCCTCCCTGCGTCTCCCGGGGAAAGGTGCGGGCGGCTGAGAGGCAGGTGCGGCTCCCTGAGCACAGGTGGGACAGAGAATTGGCCTCCAGGGATTGGAGCTTCATCCGGCACTGGAAGTCCACCCTCCGGCTCCCGGCATTTCCGTCCCCCTGCTCCTTTGGTTTGGGGCGACCCCCTTTAATCCCAGATTTCCTCGTGTTCTTCCCCACTCAACCTGTAACTGAAAAAGATCTGAGATGAATGCCCCCTGAAGCCTAACCAGTGTAAAATGGAACCTCCCCCAACAGGTGTTTGCGGGTACCAGGCCGATAACGCACAAGGCTAATGGGGACGGAATTCTGTCTTTAGGCCGCTGAGGCTGCACACGCGTGTGTGTGTGTGTGTGCATGTGTCTGTCGGTCCGTCTGTGTCTGTCCGAGGTACCTGGGCTGCCCCCTCCCACCGCCGTTCTCCCAATCTGCGGGCAGGTGACGCTCCTGACACTCTGCTTCCCTGGCCCACAGGCAGCGAGTACGACGAGGAGGAGGTGGAGTATGAGGAGTCAGACAGCGACGAGTCCTGGACCACGGAGAGCGCCATCAGCTCCGAAGCCATCCTCAGCTCCATGTGCATGAACGGAGGGGAAGAGAAGCCTTTTGCCTGCCCAGTTCCTGGATGTAAAAAGAGATACAAGGTAAAGGAGGCACCAGCTCCCGCCCGCGCCCGGCTGCGTGGGAGAACAGGCCCGTGCAGAGGGGGTGCTGCTGGGTGTGTGGGGTCCTCAGCAGACATAGGCCTGGTCACAGCTGCCCACAGGTCAGTCCTGGGGGTGCCCCTGGTTTCGGGGTGTTTGGTGCAGTTTTTCCCGTTGCTGGCGTCTGTGGGAAGCTGCGGGTAAAATTCCTGCAGAACTGTGTGTTTGATGTTCTTGAAGCCTGAGTCAGGTGGGGCTGGAGCCTTTGGTTGTCGCCTGTTCGTTGCAGCCACCGTGGGCCACGGAGGGCGCCCCAGGCGGCTCACGGGAGCCCGTTTTGCAGTCTGAGAGCTGGCAGGTGCTCACAGGGCCCTTCTGGAAAATGGGGGGCTTTAGCATCCCACTGAGGAAGGCCGTGATCCCTGCCGCCACCACTTGAAAGGGGGTCGGGGAAGAAGGGGCTTTGATATTTTGCTCGCCAAACCCCTACTCTGGCGTCCTCGCTGGAACTGGCCTGGCCCTGGGGGTCACGGCTGCAGGTGTGGGGGACACCACTTTTTCAAGTAAGAAAACTCAAACAGGACCAGAGAGAGACAACACGACATTGAGCCACGGTCCGGAGGGCACTCCTGCAGGCCAGCTTGCGGGCTTGCCCTTGGGCTGTTAACAGCTCTTAAAAGCTCGGCTGGTGAGAGAGCACTAGAAAAGGAGCCCGTACCTCGCTGGCTCGATGAAATGCTGGTTTCCCCGCAGCTCAGCAGACTAGACGGCCTCTCCTTCAAGGGCCCAAGCGCTGCGTTGGCAGCGTAAGCGCGGCTGGCGTGGCTTTCCTAGCGTGTCTGAGCGCTGACAAGTTCTGTTTCAGTGCTCTCCCTACCTGCCGCTGACAGTGAAGCAGCAACCACACGAATCACACGGCAACGGGCCCGCGGTTTCAACAGCTCCCGTATTGTTAACGTTTTCTCACGGGAAGTTCAGGCGCTCTTTGTTTTTTGTGTTTTTTTTATTTTTTAAATCTTTACTTTCAAGTTAAGAAACTTGTTTAAAAATAATAAAACCTATTGTTAACAGTGCTAAATTCTTTCTAACACTAAAACCTATACCCAAATATCAGAAGATTTAAGTACACCACATTAGTAAAGCTGG
This sequence comes from Galemys pyrenaicus, assembly GCA_019455555.1. Taxonomy (NCBI): domain Eukaryota; kingdom Metazoa; phylum Chordata; class Mammalia; order Eulipotyphla; family Talpidae; genus Galemys; species Galemys pyrenaicus. The sequence goes on along the minus strand of JAGFMF010011726.1, from coordinate 7,648,897 downwards.
CATGTATTAAAGAATATACACAGATACGAAGAGATTCATGTTGGGGGTTGAGAGGAAAAAAAGGGTGTTTAAGATGAAAACCCTGGGCTGGAGATGGGAGAACTCCACCGGGGCCTGCTGGGAGCTGCGGGATCTGAGCGGGCCCAGCTCACAGCCATGTTTGCCGTCAGGGGCCTGCAGGCGGGAGAGGGCAGGCAGGGCCGCCGGACATGCTGGCTCGTTAGACCAGCTCTGCTTCCCAGAGCCGCGGGCAGAAAGAGATCCTCTCGATCACAGAGCTGCTCTGGGGGGCCCCCCGCCAGCTCTGGATGCTGCTTCTCGCTGGGCTGCATGGAAGCCAGTCCCCCCCGCTCTGCCTTCTTGCTGCCTTTTCCCAGGTGTCCGAACCTGGGCCGGGCTGCACAGCAGCTGTGGTAAGGGAGGGAGCAGAGCAGTGGCCCAGACCAAGGCAGACCAGAACCATGCAAACAAGGGAACAGAAACAACGGCCTTTATTCTCCTCCCCGTGTCCAGCTCCCATTCCTTTGATGTCCTTGTCCCATAGTCATTTCTGTTGTCGCTATTCTGCTGTTACTGCTCTTGGGCTTGCACTCTTCTCTTGGAGGTGTCTCTGTCTGCGTGGAGGGGGGCTGGCGTGTTCTCTCTCCTTCCGAGGCCAAGAGGAAAGCGGGTGAGTCTGGGAGGCTGCCGCTTTGCCGCCCCGGGCCGCTGGTGGCTGGCAGCACCATGAGGGAGCGTGGGCTTCCCGCCTGAGCCAGAATGCCAGGCGCTGCGACGCGGGACGAGTCTCGTAATCCCTGCTGGCGGCGCATGCGGTCGTACTCCCAGAAGCTCCGGTTAGACCTTCCCGCTTGGAAGAGAGTGGCCGCGGCACCATGTTCTCTGCGGTCACTCTTGTCCTGTCTTCTTTACACCGTTGCCTGTGCGCTGGGGGCTGGTGAGAGGCGGCGGGTGTCGTGAGCTGAGTGCTGTGCAGTCAGGCACGGCCCAGAAGCTGCCACCTTGTTGATTCCCGAGCCAGGGTGGGCTGCTCAGGCCCTGCCCGGCGCTGGCAGGGTCTGGGGCCGGTTCATCTGCCTCAGGACCAGCTCTGGGCACCGCTTCACTGGTATCTGCAGAACGGAAAGACGAAGAGGTCTCTACTCTCCAGACTTCATTCTGGGCAGGCAGGAGAGCGGGGGCAGCTGCAGAGCTGGCCTCCAGGTTGCTTTGCCTGCTGGTTCCTTTGCCTAAGCCCCCTCCCCAGATGAATTAAGCCCCCCGGCTTCTCCTCTGAAAGCCTCCCCATAGGCTGAAGTTCTCCCTCTGCCCTTCCCATGTGCTCTTCCACGCCATCCCTTCCGCGTGGGTGCTGAGCTCAGAGACCCCTCAGCTCCCTGCACGGGTCTGGCAGGAGATGACCTGAGGGGAAAGGAGCAGAGGCCTCGCGCATGGGGAAGAGGGTCATGCGGGCTCCCCGCTGACCTCGGAACCCCAGGGCGGCAGCGGAAGCCCACTCAGGCTCCACACGGCCACTCCTGGCCCAACGCCCACCAGCCTCAGCCACCTCCACTGCTCACACTTCTGCTCTGGCCTCGCGGAGGGAATGGACTCCCTGCTTTACCTGGGAAAGGTCCCAAAGATGGGCTGGGTGCTTCGCGGTTCTTACCTTGACAGTTTTTCTATTACGCTCTAAGTTTTTCTGTATCTATTTCTATTAAGAGTAAAGGCACTTTGACACTTTCTAGAACTGTAAAACCAAATCAGTGCCCTTCCTCTGGCGCCTGGAAGCGCCACTGCTGCGTGGAGGGCGTGGCTTAAGCAACACAAAAGGCCGGGGAGGGTGACAGTGGCTCCGTGGTCAGCCCCTGCAGCCCCTGGAGGGATGCATCTCTCCCAAGGCCCATCACCACCCTCCTGCTGAATAGCCGCTAAGCAGTAAATAATCAGGACTTTACAAAAGCTGATGTGTCCACTCCATAGCCTAGAAACGTGTCCATCATCAGGGATGCAAAGACCGATTTACAAGGATGTTCATCAAAGTCACCACAAATTTGGGAAACACTAAATGTCCAAAATAGGGGACCAGAACAGGACCCACCACTGTCCTGTTTTCAAAATATACCTAATTGGTGAGGTGATACAGTCCCAGACGATCTTTCATGGAAAAGATTGAAGTACCTCAAATGTGGGGCAGATTGGCCACCTCCTGTTCTCCTTGACCCTTCTACATTTTCTGCATTCCCACAATCACCTACACAGAGCACATTAATGATCCAGGGGAGAACACCTGCTTCCCGCCTGCCTGGCCCCGACACCTTGAGCCGCCCTGGTGCGACACGTGCCTTCACTTGTGCCGCTAATATTCCCCACCCAGCTCCTGTTTGGCCGTTTTTCGTCATCAAATTCCCAAACAACTTCCTCTCCTTGATATAGAACATCAAGGCCAGCAGGAATTGAAGTTCTGCTGTCAAGGGCACATGTTAACATCTGCACTTCTTGGTCGCTGGACTCGTAAGAGATGAAATCGCTTAGGACAGCGGCCCAGCCTGGTACCCAGACTTGGTGTGCAACTCGGAGTGGAACTGAGCAGAGCCGTGTGTTGGCCATGACCGACTCAGTGCCCTCCTCAGGGCAGGTCGTTGCTGGTGGTAGAATGGGAGTGAACGCCCAGTCCTCCCTGTGGGTACCTCCAGCTCCTGCCCTGTCCTTCAGACTACCCCTGCGTCAGGCCATTGTCGTTCAGCTCGTTCTGATTCCTTCCCAACTATGAAGATTTTTCAAAGACCATCAGCTGCTCCTGCTAACTGATGAGTATTTAACACTTCAGGTACTTGGAATTCTGGCGGGAAGTGTGGACTCTGCAGTCACACATCAGCCGTGTGACTGAGCAAGTCGCTCACCTTGGGGTGTCAGTTTTGGAAACATGAGTACTGAATAAGATACTGCAGACCAAGTCCTCAGCATGAGAGGCTATGAGCAGATGTCCGTGATCTCCCTTGCCCTGTTAAAACTTAATTTAACCCTTTCCTCTTTTCAAAGACCAGAGGGATTTAAGCATTTCGGTCTCTGTCACTGCCTGTCACCGTTACTTTTGTCATCGATACTTTGAAAGACCAAACTCATTTCAAGATATTTGCAGTGAGAAACTTCAGTGAACCTTGGTAAACTCAACTAGAACATGGAGTTCCAATAGCTCTACATGAAAGGAATGAGGGAAATCTTGAGTCTGATCAGAGCTTGCGCTAACATTTGTGCTAAGGATGTCCCACAACACACGTGAACTTCTTAAAATGACAGTGAAAGCAATGGCAAGGTGGGCTTTTTAGATTCTTGACCAACCCTGGAAAATGTCACACAGTTCCAAATTGCGGTCTCTCTTTTTCCCTGGTGACAAAGCTGATGTGTGGACTTAGACATGTTTTCCTCAGTCTGACAGCCAGACACATGACAATGTTTTTATTTAAGCAGGGAACAGACCACAGAACCTGCCAGAATCACTTCAACCAACTTGTCTTCTTCTGGTGAACTCTGGGTCAGGTTTCACATGGAACTGGCTGCTTGAGGCTTTAGCAATTCTGGTTTCAAACCTTCCCTCACCTAGTTATAAAAACTCAGGCCTTAGTGGAGTATCTAAGTTCTGATCCTCTTATAATTACTTGCTTTTTTAGTCTAATTATTTTTTACTTTTGGGTTCCTCTATTTTCTGACAAGGTTCTGGGGCACAGGCGTAACTGGATTTTTAGTGCTCCATCTTGAAACAAGTTCCCCGTGAAAACAAGGGCAGAGAGGGACCCTCCTAGGTGTTCTGAATACTGTCGAGCTGTCAGGATATTCCACAGGGAGATGGATTTTCTAAGTTTCGAGCCAGACTTCCTACCACATCGTGACTATTACCTAGGAAGATGACACTTTTTCTATTTACTATGTTAAAAAATTGACTTAAAACAATGTATTTAAGCTTCCCTGTTTTGTGGGTTCCCTGGCTCCACATGAGGTAGTTTCTTGCCGGGATCTTTCATGTTGGTACAGTCAGATGCCAGTTGGGACATCTTTACTTTTGTCCCAGCTGAAATGGCTGGATTAGCTGGGGGCTGGCAAGGCACTTCCACCCATCAAAGTATCCTAGCAGGATTACTGTTGCAATCCTCTAGGTGGCTAGGACTGCGCCCAGCTCAGCGCTAACAGGCTCAGGCCATACTTGGGGGCCTCACTCTTCTGGAGATCGGTGCGCAACAGCTTCATGCATGTCTTCCACCGTCTTTTCTCTCCTTACCCTGGCAGTGGCTGACTTGGAAATACACCACTGCCGCGAGTTCCTCCTTAAATCTTCCATCAGTTACCCAACACCTTGCAGGTGCTTCCTCATCATTTAATCGAAATGAGCAACAGGAACTTTAATTTGGCAAATCTGTAGAATGATTCTAGGCACTAGGTATCAAAGAATATGCTACTGAGCTAGCGGAAAAAAAAAAAAAACCAGAAATTCATCAAGCATGTTCCAATTTTATGTATCATTAAAGTTATATCAGCCGGTTTGAAATTTGGGACTCTTCTGTTGCTGAGGCATCCACAAACTAAGATCTTTTTAAAAAATACAGCATGTGGCTGGAATGCAGCACGTTAAAAAAAAAAATAAATAGGGCAGAGTCCACCCCCAGGCACTAACACGCACAACTGTGCCAGGGCAAGACTGGGGCAAGTAGGTCCCAGGGCAGCGCGGCCCAAGAGACACAGGCTTAGCCGAGTGGAAAATGGACAGGAGTCTAGTAAGGAATTATCAGTCATCTAGAAGCAGGCATAAGTGGAGTTTCCAAACCAAGAATTTATACAAAATGTGTCAAACTTCATTTTCTCTCTTTAGAAAGACATATTGTCGGCCATCCTACCAGGATTTTGTATGTTAACAGTCAAAATTCAGAGTAGAAAAAAGATGCAGAGGAAGTGAAATTCCAAGCAGAGTGCTGCTTTATATAGTGAGCCTTCAGTCTCTTATGTAAAACTTGAAGTCGGTGCTTTTTCAGAGTGACGCATGGCGTGTGCATGGCCTGCTCAGCCACGATGACCCCATCGGGCTGTCCCTGAAGAGTCACCAGTGGACCCTCCAAAGCTTACTCTCTAAACTGCTGCCGCCCTGGGGAAACATCCAGTTGCAGGCCACCCCACCCCAGCTCTCCCTGGCCTAACAGGTGTATGTGATTCCATCTAATAGCGGCATTTGTGTCTTCTCCACAGAATGTGAATGGCATAAAGTACCACGCTAAGAATGGTCACAGAACACAGATTCGTGTCCGCAAACCATTCAAATGTCGTTGTGGGAAGAGTTACAAGACAGCTCAGGGTCTGCGGCACCACACAATCAATTTCCATCCCCCGGTGTCGGCTGAGATTATCAGGAAGATGCAGCAATAACATGCTGGTCCTAACTGTGCCAAGAAATCCTCACCAGCAGTTGCTGATTTTGAAAACAGCCACCTTTTTTCAGGGGAAGCATTCAGCAACCCTTTAAAGAATTAAATGCATGCTTTAAATTTTTTTCTGTAATTTTGGAATGATGTATCTTTGTAGCGTTAATGATTTTGTACATTTGCACATGTAATCTTCATACCCATTTTCATTACTTTGATATAAGGTGCTAAATGAAAAAAGCTCTAGGTTCTTCAGCACATTTCCCCCAAAACAAAATAAAAGTGAGGGCATGTTGCATATTGTTTAGTTGTATTGCATTGATATCAACTGGGGGAGGAGGGACTGGCACTGAGATTTTCCCCCCAAGATTGTAATGTGATTGAAGTTTTCAACACATCAACTCACTATGTTCAAACCAAAATACCTTCATTATCAAACTGGTTGCCATGCCTTACATGATGGAGTTAGTATTCGTGAGTAGAGACTTTAGGTCATGGAAATATAAATAAAAAGAATGTTTAACATAATATGCTAAAAATATTTTCATATTTAAATAACATACGTAAAAGGTGTGCTTTGTGTTTTTTATTGTCTTGCAAATCTTTTTTGCCCTTGAAAAGCTGAAATTCTTGCCACCTGACTTACCATTTTAGCGTGAAACTGCATTTTTTGTACAGAATCGTCTATTAAGTTCACGGATTAACCACGTTCATTGAGTGCCTGCTAGGTGCCAGGGTTTCGATTTATGCCTATTGATATTTTCGGACCAAGATACCAGGTTAGTGAAATATTTTTCCCTGAAATCTGTTTTAGGAAACACTTTAAAAAACTTACGTGCAAATTTTGTGTGTGAAATTTAGTTCTATCTTCATCTCTGGGTGAAGTTTTAAAGCACTTTGTAGTTCTCTATTGCCAACAGATTTAGCGTTTTATGTGTTGCCAATTCTTGCAACCACTGCCCTAACAAACCTGTGGGGTTGCAAATCGAATTAAAATTCCAAGCACGTTTCATACAGGAAGATTTTTGTTAATACCCCCTATGGCCTCTTCTTCATGCTCGCTGTGTTGAGACGTTAAAGGCACTTTCCCGTTACATTGTAGATGTCTGTATGCCCACTGGAAATGTCTGTTTAGCTTTATAGACGTTTTGCTGAAATATGAAATTGAGCCTTACTGACAATTAAGTGCTTCTTGCAGTAGGTGGTCAGAGAGTGACTTAACACATGACCCATTAGAGTAACCTATGTCTGGACCATTCCTGAAGTTTTTCTCACAATACCATCATGCCTTGAGTGTTCTTTTCTCCCAAGTGCTATTCCTTAAATGTGAGCGTTTACCACTTGCCTAAATAAGCAATAAAAATTGCTTTGAGATGGCTAATTACCCAGTTAGTGGACACAAACTCATGCTTTTAACTAACCTTCCACATTACCACTTTACAAAAGTTTTACAGCAGAGAAGCAGGTGTCCCTCCTCAGTTTTTCAGTCATTTTGAAATGACAGTTGTTAGCCAGGTGGGTATTTATATTCTTAAGTTGTGAATGCTTCATAGTGAGAGAATTAAAGTATTTATAAAGACACTGCCCTCTAGAAAATTCCTCAGAGCTCTGCAAGGTCATCTCGGTCCCGAATACAGAGTTATTTATCCCGTATGTCTGAAAGGGTGATCCAGACATGAGAAGCAACTAGTCGGTGCATAAGAACGCCCCACTTGGCTATTTCATACCTACCTACAACTGACCAAAATTTTTTAGCCCAGCAGTTATTTAGCTTTGCTCCTTCTAGTACAAGAAATTGCAGGCTGGATCAGTAGTGCAACAGCTAAACAGTCATAAAATAGTCATTGTGCATGTTAAATTTCTTTCAACTATAAAGCAAATTCCAATTTCTATTATTCATTGTGACAGTATTACTAAACAGGTAAGGATGGGAATATTTTGTTATACAGTGTATAGTGAATGTATCGTATTGTGTCTGTGAAAACTGTGCTTTAAATTATATTTTCATATGTTTTGTTGGGGACAGAGCACATTGTTTGAAAGTGACAGAGGTTTGTTTTAGAACTGAAGGCAACTTAGTCAAAATTCCTGTCGAGAAAAGCTGCTTATAAATGTAAATGAAATCACATTTAAAATAAACTGCCTCTGACCCAAAATAAACTTGGCTCTTTATTTTCATTAGTGATCATTATGAAGATCAGACTCAAGTTCATTGAGAAACTAATGTATCCATTCAGTGTCTTAGTCTATTCCTCCTTCAGAATTCAGCTGACACAGGTAAGTTTTATTCCTTTGTTTTACTTTTAAAAAATAAGTTCTAGGCTACTAAGATGCGCAATCTCATTTCACTGGTAGTAGTCAGTACTGTAACATTAGAAGGATGCTTCTCATAACTGTGGTTCATTAACAGAAGTGCTCATTCACTGAACATACTCTGCCAGGATATATATCCTGTCAAGTGACCTATTAGGAAACTGAAACATCAAGTCTTTAAATTCCGTTGCCTCCCTGGCCTGTCACATCTAACATCTGGCAACTGCCTAGACTGTTTATCCCCGACTCAAATACCTCTTTAAAGGACTCTAACAGTACACAAAATCAGGGCCTAAGACAAAAATATAAGCAGCATGATGTGCATGCGGGACACTAAATACTAGGCTGACGGCATCTTGGCTGGCTAGTTTGCTTACAACAACAAGATGAAGCATTATAATTACAAAAGCAGTAAAAGTCAGTACTTCAAATTGCTACCATTCATTTTGTGAAAGAAAAAGGAATACAATTCAGGATTTTTGTAAAGGCACAGGCTAAAGAGAGATGCTCAAAATTCATGTCTTAATGAAACATTGACAATGAAATTGCACACCTTCGAAAATGTGTCCACTTCAATGTTAATAATGAGTGATATGCACACAAACAAATATATTACTATGACTTAGGTTTATGCATCTACATTTTTAATCACTTACTGAGGATGCAATTTCAAAATTATACTCACCAGGAAAATGAAGTTTTCCTTTTGTGATAAATTTTCTGTGACTTTGATAGCAAAAACCTCATTGCTTAGCTCATATAACATGAAATAACTACACTGACACATCTTGTCCCATTAGCTGTAAATACCACTGTTAGTTGAAATAATCTGATTTTTCAGTCGTAAAATTAGCAAAACATGCCTTGTATTTCTAAACCTTTTGAGCAAAAAAGGATATTTGCTATACAGCAGGTCAATGATCACATTCTACATGCAGAGCGTTTAAAGAAAAATCTGTTCAAAGAATTACATTACAAGACTGTTAGGATAAATTCTTTTTATTACACATAATATTTAGTAGTCATGCTCAATCAACAAGGTCAACAGAAACTTGTAAATATTCTGCTAATATACATTTTTTTCAGTGCGGTTACATCAAGTAATCCCTGTTTCCTTTATTCATATACTATTGCAAACTGGGGAATAAATAAGGATACAAACATACAACTTCCTTTCTTAAAGCAGTTTAAAGAGGTTAAAATCTGTATTTATTGATAAGTCAAAGACTGACCCCAGTAACACCAAACTCAAACTAGCTCTTGGTAAGAAAAGTGCAGTAGAGGGTGTATGGAAGTGACACCTTGTGTCTCCTTAGTAGCCTGTTTTGAGGTGATTATTTTTTTTTTTAACTGCTATTAAGTTACAAGCTATAACTCAAAAAATAACTACTCAAAATTCAAAACATTCTGATCAAAGTGGGTGTGCACATGTCTTTCAAACCCCTGCTGGTCATAGTCGGGCGGGAACTGCTCGCTGCACATCGGGCATACCTTCCAGTGACTTTCGACATGTTCTTCAAATTTGCTCTGATCATAGTTAGGAGGGAACATTAATTCACAGAGGGGACACTTCTTGTGAACATCAAAGCTTTAAGAAATAGGAAAAGGAAAGAATTACATATTTCTAAAGAGAAATCCCAGCAGTAATCTTTAAGATACAAGTTTATATCTCGTTAAAGTCATTATTCACACTAAACAACTTACCTTAAAAATCTTCAGTTACTCCAGAAACCTCTTTTCCTGCTTCTAAGTATTTGTTATTGACAACTGTGTAAATCATTACTAAGCCTCTGAATTTAGGTTTACATTTATATCGACAAAGAAATCTTTTAATTAAAATTCCAAAAATATATAGCCACTGTGCGAAATAAGGCTTGATGACAAGGACTGTTCAAATTCCAACTAAAAGAAACTGCCTTTTATAATTTTACGAAGATGAGTACAATGGGGCCTCACACCTAGGAGAGTCTGAGGTAAGGCAGTGGCCATATACTTTTTTTTTTTTCTTTTAAGATTTATTTATGCATACAAGAACTGGTGTATAGGCCAGAGGTGCAGGGGGAAAGAAAATTCACCAGAGACAGAGAGGGGATCAGAATAGGTTGAGGAGAGCAGTGGGCAGGTGAGATAGGAGAGGTCTGCCATGCCATGTGGGTCAACTCCTTGGCCGGGGATCAAACTCAGTTTCATAGTGCAGAGACTTAACACCTTGTGCCACCAGGGAGGCCCCCTTCCATAAACATTTCATTTTTCAAAGGAAAGATTTATGCATGCATATGAGAACAGAGGTACAGGCCAGAGGTGTGAGAGGATTCACCAGACAGAGACAGTGGGGAGCAGAACAGGCAGATTGACTAAAACACACTGCTGAGAGGAGAAGCAGGAGAGGTCTGCTGTGCCATGTGGGTCCCCTCCCTGGCCTGGGATTGAACTTGTGCTGCAGTGGTTGTGTATGCTTCATAGTGCTGCACCTTGCACCACCAGGCGGGCCCCCCATATACAGTTCTAACAAGTGTTCAGGGACCATACTTTGAAAGGCACTAGTCTATGTAATCCAAATTGTGCAAAGAGAAAAATTACCTGGAGTCAAAGCAAAAGCCTGTTCCATGCCCACGTAAATGCTGACTTGGAAGAGCAGGAGCTGGGGGCACATTCTCATCTTCCTACACAAAAAATTTTGCAATTTTTGAGACAAGTGAAACCAAATTAGTTCCTAAATTCATTCAAGTATTTTATATAGGATTATACCTTATTGGGAGTTTAGACAAGTGCCAACTTCTTAAAACACTTTTTTTGCAATTGCTAAGCTAGAAATGAAGGTGGCTAATCCAATCTGATGCCAAGGCTTGAGAAGTCATACAGCAGTCAGTCATATACATCCCATTAGTAACATTACTTAAGAATGAAATAATTTTTCATTTTTAAAATGGTTGCTGCATTTATCAGGATATGGTTATGTGCTTCTTCTGTTCAATGGGGTGCCATTAAAAAAATTTACTGTGACACTAAGGGTGCCACAAAAGGAAGGTTTGGAAACTTCGGTTTAATCTATTTTAATGGTCATTAAGCATACTAGCATCTACAGTCTAACTGATGTGTCTCAAATACTGCCTGTGTGATCTAAACCAAGCCAGTCACTCTTATATAATGAAAGAAATGGCTAGATTAATTCCTACCTTGTAGTGCTGCTATAAAGAACAAAGGAGTTACTGTATTAAAAGAGAAGCATCAGCTGGCAAACAAATATTATAACTACTGTATTGTTATTATGGCTATCAGGTAAAAGGCTGTGATATGAGACTTTTGGTCTGATAGTTAACCAGTTTCTGATGAGAAGAAAGAAGATATGGCAGATGCTGGAGTAAGCTGAAAGAGTAGGCCACCTCAACCCTGACTCAAATGTGCTAAGTCCAGTGACCATGAATCACTTTCAGGGCAGAGAAAGTAGTAAGTCAACTCAAACTTGCTGTCTATATTCTAAAATTACTTAGAAAAATACTCACAGGTGATTTTTGTGGTGATGACAAATTGTTTTTAAAAACATGGTATGAATGTACATAAAAATTAGTTTCTGTCTAATGTAAAAAATCTTCTGACTGCACAATACAGTTACCCAAGGTGTGCCTATTAAGAACCTTCCATCTCATTACCAAATCTAAGCATGTCAGCAAATGAGCACAAGACTCTAACACTGCTTCTCATGGGTTTGCAGGAGGGCAAAGCACACAGATCAGAAAGAACATTCTGCTAATTAAACTGAAGCAGATGACTACAGAGGAGAATGGCTTGTCACATGTAGCATCTGTGCCAAGAATGATCAGATTAGATATGCAAAAATGTGAAGTAAAGGTGTGAAAAAGCAGTAAGATGATACTCTAGACCTTAAATAGGCTACAAAAGTTCTGACAGTTTTCCTAATTATTCCCAGTAATGGACACAGAAGGCCAAAAGGCAGAAGGGAGAAATACATTTTTCTCCATTATGGGTGTTGAGCACTAAGGCTAAAATCATGCCTGTCTGAACACTGATCAGTTTCTGCAAAGGTTAATAGCAATTAAATGCAGCAAACTAGATTAAATGAGAAACAGGTCATGATACCACTGTACTTGCAAAGAGCACGATAAAGCATTTCTTTTAAATTCATCTTCATACACAGGAAATCCCCAAAGATGCTATGAGGAAAAGAAACTACTAAATGGCAAGAAAGCTCTTAAATGAAATAAAAATAAAATGACAATACTACACTAACGATGTGACTGGATTATCATGAGTGTTATATTGCTAGATTAAATACTAACAGATGTCAAAGTTTTTTTCTGAAAAAGAAAACTACGTGATACATACACATCTTTTTCTAGCTAATGATCAACCCACCTTAATACTTAAAGGGTAGAGAAGCTACAATGAAAGATGCACACTGAAGCATAAGTCATTAAGAACATTGCTTCTTCCAGCCTAGTACATTTACAATCAAAAGAATATTGTACTTACTGATTATTAAGATTATCTGATAACTACAAAACTGCAATGCCTATTCTTTGAATTTAAACCTTTTATTTTACTATAAATCCTGAAGTGTTGTTAGTGTAAATGTAATGTGTAATCCTAAAATGTATGTCTGAAGCATTTTTCAAATTTAAAATACAAGTAGGTCTTTTCCTAAAGTCAAGCAAGTAACGGTGTATACCCACACTTTTCTCACACATATATACATGACTCTCTACAGAAAACAAAGGGAACAAGTACATGAAATGGAAATTCAGTTTACTTTACTATCCTCAGGGTCTTCTAACCCATCAGGCCGACTAAGGTTTCGAGCAGGCTGGCTGCAGACCACGTTGTCCTCCAGCCCCCAGGAAGGCAGCCGCACAGGTGGTCTTTGGATTTCATCGGGGTAAAAAGCACCATCTGCTCCATCTGAAATTAAAATTTTGGAAAAGCAATTTGAAACCCTGGTACTAAAATTAGAATCTGTGTTCAGCTATGATGAACAGGATAGCAAGAACCATTTTAGTGCACTAAAAAAGTGTTAGGTTATAATAAGTGATTTTTAAAAATAGTAACTATATGAATAAAAGAAAATGCTCAAGAAATAAGCCTAAAGACTACTCATTCATAGGGTATCACTTTCCAGTGAAACTAGTGTTACATTTAAAACTGCTTGTTATAAAGTATTTCTATTAGAGTTGACTGTACCGGCATATTCTAACCCCACAAAGATATATAAAACCAAAACCATTCCATATTCAGTTAACTCCAAACCACAAATATTTTAATAACCTCTTATTTCCTGTGCCGCATAAGGGTTACCATACTGTAGAACAGGCTGCATATCTGGCACTGCGGGAACATGACCACTTTGCTCTGAGTATGTGCTCACACGCTGTGAGATCTGCTCAGGACTCTGGGAATTCTGACCCTCCATTTTCCTTTCTACTGAATTTTCTAGACTCCTCACGATAAGTTCCTAAAGTTAACAAAAAGAAAAATAAGCAAATCAATCAAATATAACAAAGACAGCACTAACCATGTGGCAAAAAATATTAACATCGAGGGTATTTTCCTATTATGCTTAAAATACACAGTTGGAAAGGCTAGTTCTCACATCTCATAAATGCTCCTTCCACATATAACAAAAGCAGAAACCCAATGTATTTTTATTAAACTGAGGGGAAACTGTCAATCTCTTACAGCTTAACAATTAAAAAAGTCAAAAGACCAAAAAGCCCAGATCACTTCCCTAGTAAGTTCTGTTAACTATGTTAGAAACAAATTTTTTTTTTAAATACTACTCCAGTATAAACTCAAAGGCTAGACGAAATCACTTTTCAAGTTATTAAACAAGACCAGGAAAACTGCAGATCTCATCCCTCACGGTTATTGTTGCAAAAATCCTAACATTTATCAAATCAAATTCAACAGTAATAATCATGACCATATGGGTTTTATTACAATAATGCAAATTTAGTTTAACATACAAAAACAAAGAGACACACCATTTTTGTTCATTAAGGAAAAAAAAATACCCATTTTGGTAAGATGCAAAAATGAAACATTTCACAAAATTCAAGTTTTTTTTTTTTTTTTTTTGGCATCTCACTAAACTAGGACTGAAAAAGAACTTCCTTGACTTGATAAAAGACATCTACAAAAATTTGTAAGAAACCTTGATGGTAAAAAACTACTAAGATCAAAAATATGACAAAGATGTCTATTCTTAATACATCTAACTGTACTGGAGATTCTGAACAGATTAAGGCAGAGCTAAAAGATTAAGGCCAACAGATGGGAAAGAAGACAAGATTCTATTCACAGACCTGATCATATATGTAGAAAATCCTAATGAACTACTAAAACAAGGAGAATAACTGACTTTAAGCAAAGTTGCAATGTACAAAACCAATATTCATAATCAATTGTATTTCTATATATCAGCAACAAACATTTTGAAAACTCAACTTACAGTAAAAGCATTGATAAATACATAGGAAGAAATTTAATAAAAGATGTGAAAAACATACACCACAAAAAATAGCAAACATAACTGAAAGAAACTAAAGCATTCAACACAGAGACTCCACATTTATGAACTGGGAAACATTTCACACTATTAATTGCCCCCAAGATTATCTCACTAAAATCCCAATCAAAATCTCCAGTAGGGTTTTGTATTAATTGACAAGCTGATTCTGAAAAGTAGACAGAAATACAAAGGCCCTGGAATAGCCCATTTTAAAAACAGAACAAAATTGAAGACTTTTACCACCTCCTTTCAAAACTTACCATAGTTGATTTTAAGATCCAATTTCAAGATTTATTACAAAATAATAGTAATCAAGAGAGAGTAGAGTACTGACATACAGGTAAATACACAGAGGTTGACAGACTTTTCAGCTTTACACATGCAGCCTCTGTCCCAACTATTCAAATCTGACTCGCATCAACAGATAATACCTGTAATGAATAATTAAGTACAGCCAAATGCTAGCAAAATTTACTTATAAATCTGGCCACAATCCCATTTGGCTTAGAGGTCTTAGTTTGCTGATAACTGATATCAACATCTGATACACAAAAATTAATTATAAACCTAAACATTGGAGCTAATATAAAGCCACTAGACAAAAAAAAATAAGTGAAAATCTTTGTCACCCTGGGACACAAATGGTATGAACCATTAAGAAAAATATTACTAAAATGCACTACAAAATTAAAAGGTTTTATGCTTCAAAATGTACTACATGTTTATGGCAAGGAAATCACTTATAGAGAAAATATTTTCAAAATTATCTGACAAAGGAAATATATCTGAAATATGTGAAGTAAAATAAATGACAACCAACAAAAATAACAACCCAGCTAAAAGAAAAACAGGTAAAAGATCAGACTAGAAACTTCACAAAAGAATAAATGCAAATGATCTTATAAGCACTAAAAAGATTCTCAGCATGACTAGTCAGCCATCTTGGAAATTAAAAGTAAAACCACGATTAGATAAGCAATACACACCCACTAGAATGACTAAGATTAAAAGACTGACAATACCAAGTGTTAGTGAGGCTATGAAAACATTAGAATATCATATATAGCTGGTTGGAATGCAAAGCTGTACAGATACCATGGAAAATAATTTGGCTATTTTTAAGAAACATATATATGTCAGTACCTTGCACACCTGGGAATCTAATGAAAATTAAAATATATGTGCACAAAAGGGCCTGTATGAGAATTTTCAAAGCAGTATTCAAAACAGCAAGACATCAAAAAATAACTTCCAAAAGCCCCATCAGCTAGATTAATGTGCATCAATGAGTAAATGGATAAATTCCGTGTGATTGCATACGGAATACTAAAAAAGATAAAAGCATATAACGACAGAAAGTCTCAGTTGTCTAGGACTGGGGGTGGCTGGAGTTGACTACATGTAAGCATGAGGAAACTCTGAACAGTAATAGAAACTTTCTATAGTTTGAATGGAATGGTAGCTACAGAACTAAAACTCATTAAAGTACACGAGGCCAAACTCCACTGGTTTTGTTCATTGTCATCCCTCGGGAGTAGAAATGAGCCTCTTAACAAAATTTTATCTATATAAATTACCTTAAAATGAGTGACCTTAAAATGGAACACATCACTACTAAGAGCAAAACTGGTACACATGAAAAAATGCTATCAATTTAGGTGGTTAAAAAAGATATGAATATCAAGTTCCTTATACGTATGTGAAAAATGTACTGAAGGCATGTGAGAACATATTGCAGGATTATAAAGTAAATGATACGATATATTGAGAAGGTGAGATGTAGCGACAAAGACAAGCTGGAAGTCAGGTGTAGCAAACGTCTGTCATATAGCTGTTTAATTAGCTCCAATGGCTAACAGTCACAACATGGTAAAATAGTCCTTAGTAAAGATTAATATAGAAAAAACTATACCAGGCATACTTAAAACTAGAAACAAATTAAGAAAGGAGTGGGCAACATGATTATCTAGAGTCAGAATGACCAAACTTTGCTGGTAACACTGAAGAACATCTCCAAGCCTCAGAAGACTTGAGAATGAGGGAGTGTTCAAACACAGCAGGATCCTCAACAGATGTTCCTTCATCTCCTTCCATGACTCAAAATCTCCAAACATACTGCTACAGTAAAACAGTACTGTAAAAGTAGCAGTGTGAATAGAGAAAAAGTAAATGCAAGAAGTACTTCAAAGATGACTCAAAAAGAGAAAAAAGGGGATGAAAAGCAGCAAAAGAAATACAATGCTTCTACACAAAATTAATTTAGAGGAATATGGTTAAGGTTAAAGTTCATCTGCAAGTAAATGATAAACTACTTAAATGCAGTCAGACGTTTCATCAAAGAGAATTTGTACATGGACTGGCAGTGTCAAACAACTTCACAGAAAGTTCCAACCTAAGGAACAATTTACTTTGAGTTAATACTCCCTTCCTCTACAATCAAAGATGTAATCAATTATCCAAGAATAGGACTGAAAGCTAGAAATGAACCAATAATCAGCAATACCAAATGGTGTGGTGGTGTGAGAGGATTGACCAAAGACAAGAGTGAGGGGCAGGCAGATTTACTGAAATACACTGCTAGGAGCAGCAGGCGAGACAGGAGAGGGCTGCTGCGCTGTGTATGAGTTAACTCCCTGGTCAGGGACTGAACTCAGGCCTGTGATGGTGCTGAGACTTAATCCCTAGGCCACCAGGGACACTCCCTGACCCTCACAAGAGAAGATTCTAAAGATTCTTATATGCATTCAAAGCCCCCAACCCCAAATATCATGTTTAGAATTCCTGACGTACGTGAGTTTAGATGGGGAAGGGAGCTTTTAGGAGGAACTATATCTTTTCACTCAATTCTAACTGAATTTAGCATTTTTTTTCCAGTTTTGAATGTAGACAAAATGAGTAACGCAATAATAGCTGTAATATACATATCTATCACCTACAAATGTCAGATATATTTATTTCATATAATAGTCGCAGTCATCTCAAAACAACCATTGTATTGATCACTACTTTGAAATTATGGTACTTAGACATACTGCTGAAATTTTTAATAAGCACAAAGATCTGTCTCATAATTCAAATTTAGTATTTTGCCTTTTTCTTTTTGATTCTGCATTTTGCTCTAGTAATTTAAACATACCTATACCCCTAAAACATAGTGTTCAAGTCAATGTATTCCAATAAGCATAGCTTTTTAAATTTTTTCTGAAAATTAAATAGAACTCACCAGACTATCAAAAGATCTCGAACAAAATGATCAGAAAGCCTTTCAAGATCTCCCCTAACTGGGCCTCCCTGGTGGCGCAGTGGGTTAAGCAACGCACTGTGAACCAGACCGCAGCCACTGCAGCACGAGTTCAATCCCTGCTGCCGGCCAGGGGGGGGACCCACATGGTGCAGCAGACCTCTCCTGCTGTGCCCGCTG